>PPMH03000040.1:0-64052 GCA_003707945.3 Taiozyma bovis | reverse complement strand
ACCTTCATGGATGGTAAGCTGATTAGGGTTGACTGAGCTGGCACCAGATGGATCTGGGTCATCATTTGCACAAGTTTCCACAGAAAGTTGCTTCTTCAAAGGTCGTTTGGTGTTCGCCACGGCTTTGCGAATATTTTCGAAACAACAAGTATGATCACGCACCAAAACACATAAAACGTGCTTATCACCTGCAAACAGCTTGATATTGAACAGCCTGACATGGCAGAAGAAGCAAGCATAACCCAGAGTCCTCAAGGCTGAACCTGCCGATTTAAAATGATGTTGTTTGTTTCTCAATTGCACAAAGATCACATCGTTCATGAATGTGTAGTGTAATATAGCCCACTTCAGAAGGCGGTCTAGGTTCCATGAAACAAAACCGGTGTTGAAATTGCTCGAAGCAATCCCACCTGTCCTTCTTATGACTTCCTCTTTGAAAGTTACACCAGAGGTAACGCTCTGAGAAGAATAAGACCCCACCATGTAATCTTCCGGTTCCATGTCCCAGCCATGAGATTCCTCAATGACCACAACGTCTGGTAGCCGCCTCAAATTTCCATGTCTCACTACCTTTGGCACAGAGTTTTCAGTAGAAGCGACTTCAGGTTGCGCCTGAGGTTCAGAATCTGGTGAATCAAACCCAAGATCAATTTCACCACCCCAATCACAATCATCGATCGCGTCTTCTGCGTTACTTGCGATTGGAGGTATACAAGGTTGTGATCCTGGAACATTGTTCCACATTTGATGGGGGTGCACTGGCACCATTTGGGGCACTTGGGGCACTTGGGGCATTGGAACCATTGGCATCATTGGTGGCGGTCCAGGAGGTCGAGCGATTGGGAATGGCACCGGGCGAGGACCTTGATGTCCAAAGTCACTCATGAATTCAACACGAACAGGCCCCAGTACTCCAAAATTATTTTGATAGAACAGCAATACATCAAGCACAGAATGAAGTGCTCCACCAATATCTCGATCCAAATTGTATTTGTCTCTCATGCTAAGTTGAAATTGGAATCCGGCGAACGCAGCGCCGCTCTTCATCTTGTCATGACACCTCGTAAGAATGGATGCACATTCATCAAGATCTTTTATGATGCCCAAAGGATCCTCCATTTGAATCTGTCTCTCTAATAGTCAGGTAAACGCGTCTATTTCAATTTCGATTTTAGATATTCTAAAAATCCACTACCAGTTCGCGAACTGTCCGTCCCCTACCATCTCCGCGAAAACCTACCTATGAACCCACTCACTTTTATTCCAAGGCTTCACACCTTAAAAGGCCTTTATAAGCTCTGCAAAATTGATATTCGGGTACAAATGGCATATAACTGCACCATAGGATTATTTAAACTGCGGATTTACCTACAATTTCCTACCAAAATCCCCTACTAAATCACCGCTGATCTATATGCATGCATACTGATGTGTAAGGTTCTCATGGTCCGCGCTCAAGTTTTTCTCTGTGTGCCATTAAAAAAGCCCAGTTCATTAATCACAATGCATTAATCACATGACTGGCTTCTCTCCACATTAATCTCACCAAGAGCGTGCATAATGTCACTCAGGAGATCAAGCAGGAATGCAGCAGCAATGCCCATAACACCCAACCACATCAGTAGAACTGTGAAGAAAGAACAGGCCGAGAATTCCCAGATCAAGAGACGCAGGATCAAGATCGAGATTGATCATAAAGATAATGTTCCTGTTGAAGCTGAACAAACCACAGCGGTGATACCCAAAGAAGAATTACGGGAGGTCTTACTGCCTAAAGAAGAACCCACGGAGCCTACGCTGCCGAAATTATTGAAGGACGCAAAGCTGGAGATTTCCGATGACAATGAACCACAAACCACAGCTAATGCGCCAAAGAACTGGCCGGAACTATATCGCCATGTCAAGCGTATGAGATCCAAAATTGTTGCCCCGGTGGATACAATGGGCTGTGCTGAGATACCTTGGACTTTGAATACTGATATTAAGTTAACTGCTGAGGGGTATCGCTTCCAATTGTTAGTGTCGTTGATACTATCATCACAAACCAAGGACGAGATCAATTTCAAAGCTATGAAGCGCATGAAGGACCATTTCCAAGCCAACGGGTTTCCTGAGGGTCTGACTGTTGACGCTATAAGGTTTATTGAAGAGAAGAAACTGGATGAGCTGATCTTTTCAGTGGGGTTTCATTCAAGAAAGGCGAAATATATTAAACAGGTTGCAGATATCCTAACGTCTCAATACGCGAATGATATTCCTGACACATTGGAAGGTCTGGTTGCACTTCCTGGTGTCGGTCCCAAAATGGCATACTTGACACTTCAAAAAGCTTGGGGAAAGAATGTTGGGATAGGTGTTGATGTGCATGTTGACAGACTTTCCAAGATGTGGAGATGGGTTGACCCAAAGAAGGCAAAGACCCCCGAGCATACACGCGCTGAACTGCAGAAATGGATGCCCTCGCAGTACTGGAATGAGATAAATCCTATGCTTGTCGGGTTCGGACAGGTGATTTGTCAACCAAGAGGTCGTCGTTGCGATTTATGCACGTTGAGTACTACGAAACTGTGCCCGAATGTTGATAGAGCTCTGTTAAAGAAAACAGATGCAATGACTGCTGAGGAGCTGGAAATAAAGAATAAGGTACTGAGAGGGGATGTGTCGATGTTAAAGGATATTGAGGATTTGGCGTGATTTTGGGCATCGAGATAATAACGAGGATATATAGAATTCGATTATCTTTTCATTAGTTTCGTTAATAAATAAAGCGAATGACAAGTATCACTCTAGAGTGAACATAGCTGAATATCATCTCTTGATTTCAAACTCAGCACGGATCGGAATATGATCACTAGGGAACTCTGCGTTGGGCAAACCTTTGATATGAGATAAATAGTTAGGATCAACACCACTTAATAGATTCAAAAGCTCAAAATCACGATTATTGAACCAGATGTAATCAAAGATCCCAAACAATGAATGTGTATAACAAGTGAACAACTGTCCATATTGTTTTTTACCCTCTTTGCATTCTTCGTCAATAAACGTATCAAGAATATTTGAGGACGTGTGGATAGGGTTCTTGATCTTTGTCTTGTGGTTTTGAGGTGAGATGTATTTGGCCAAGTCCTGATCGGAAATGGAGAGTTCGTTGTTTCTTAGGAATTTGTAAAGGGATGAATTCGGATTGGAATTGAAGTCACCAGTTAAGAAGATCTTTGCATTGACATGTCTAGATTGAACCTCATCCAAAGCCTCCAATAGCACCATTATCTGCAACAGTTTAATATCATTGTACTTCCAGTACAAATGGGTGTTTGCCACAATGATTGTTTCGTTACTGCTCTTGTGTCTCAATACCATAATCAACCCCACTTGGTTCCTCTTCTTGAAAATGTCATCAATGGTCTTAACATCTAAACCTAGCCCATATGAGTTCTTGAAATACTTCTCGAAATAGTCTGAGATCTTGAACTTGTAGCACTCTAATTGTTCAAACTTGGTGCTGTCGTAAAACACGGATACACCATCGATCAAGTCCAAATCTGGGGAGTTCGTATGCTGCTTCTCCCAGTATACTGGTTTGCCTTTCTTGATGAACTCACCATCATAGCCTCTGGACCTCATCAGAGGGGCCCATTCCAATTCAAACGAACGGGCCTCCATCTCTTGAAAACACATGATATCAGATCGTATCTCATCACTGGAGATTGTGGCCTTCAGCAGCGGAAATCTGTAGTTCCAGCTCTGGTGTTCAGGGGCAACGTACTGGTTGTAGATCTGAGGCCACATGTAGGACTGATTCAGCATGTTGAAGCTGAGGATGGAGACCTTCGAGCAAGCCGGGACGTGTTTCAAGGGGTTGACGTTAATGGTCGTGCGGTAGCGCAGCGGGTTAAACGAAGGAGACACCTTCAGAGACATCGGAAGAGAGGCTGGCACGGGGTCACTGGTCGCGGGCTTTATAGGTTCAGCTCTAGTGGACTGGTCGAAGTAGGTGCTAAACACCGTTGATGATTGTTGATGATTGTTTTTTTTTTGTCTAAACCCCTAAATTACTATGAACGGCTGAAACAGATGAGCTTTAGTCTCCGTTACAACCAAATAAGACGCCGTGGACTGCAATATGGGAAGAGATGCTCTGGAGAAATATGGCGGCGCTATAAATTGGATTATCCGTCATCTCCTCTAGCCTTCTCTCTCTCTATGCTCTCCCTGGCCTGGACCAAAACCTCGGATTTTACACCTTGCGTCATGACTCCTGTTCAGTTTGCTGATCCCTGTACACTTTGGTGCCTCAATTCCCAGGTCTTTCCACGTAACGAAAGTTTGTGTCGCAACAAATTCTCTGTCGCTGTCAAAACTAGCCCCTTGCAAAGCTATTCTAAACTCGCTTCAGCGAGTATCACGTCTATATGCAGCTTCAGCTATTCAAGTCTCAATTAAGTAATAATAAGAGTAGGATATGTTTATATTGTTCAAAGAAATGACAAAAAGCGTTGAAAATACGGAATTTCATGAAATCATGATAGAAGTATAGTATACAATTTGAGCAAAGACATAAACAATAGCCACTGGTTAGTCTCAAGTCTTTCTAGAAGGTCTGAAATCAGCTTTAGCATTAGATCTCTGGGGTTCTCTCTTATTCTGTTTCAATTGGAACTTAGCTAACAATGGAATGTGATCTGAAGGGAAATGGGCATTTGGGAACCCAATGTAATGACTCAGGTATTCTTCATCAATCTTGCCCAATAAACCTTGCACTGATAGATTTGATGGTGAATACCAGATATAGTCCAAAACATCGACAAAATTTGGTGTATAATTTGTGAACGGTAGTTCTCCAATGTTATCATAAGCACTCTTTAGGTTCAAGTTATGTTTGAAACCAATTTCAGTGAGTTTACCATAATCTCTACCTTCTATATCCTTGTGTTCTTTCACAAACCCATCAGCTAACAATTTGTACACAGCAGAGTGTAATTGGGAATTGAAATCACCACAGATCAAGATCGGCAAATTCTTCATGTTGGCATCATCGGTGGTCTTCAATAACTTCTTGGTAATGGCTTCAACTTCTTCCAACAAAACACCAACTTGAACAGTCTTGACATCATTATAAGCAGGATCCCAATGTAAATGGGTGTTAGCAACAAGAATATTCTCACCGGTTTCTATGTGGGTAAAGACAGTGACCAACCCAATATTATCACGAGATTGCAATCTGTTGAAAACATCATCTGACTTCTTGTATTTGTGGGAATTCAAGACAATTTGAGTATATTCCAACGATTTCTTTTCCAATAGTGAGAATTTGCTATATCTGTAGAAAGTGGCGCAACCGTCAACTTTCTTAGCTTCCCTTTCATTCATTCTTCTAGCTCTATATTTGGCATGGAAAATACCACGATAACCTTTCTTTGACATGTATGGCAACCAGAAATCTTCAAACGATTGAGTTTCAACTTCTTGGAGACAAATGATGTCAGCGTTGGTGTCATCAATTTGATTTCTAATCAATTCTCTTCTGTATTCCCAATTCAAGGCCCATGATGGTGTGTAGTTATACAGTTTTGAAGTGGCATAATGGTGACATAGGATGTTTGAACTCAAGACTGTGAAAGATTCCTTATCATCGACTGGTTCATTAGCAATTTCCTCTTCTGTGGCTAATTCTTCATCCTTTAGCACGATCCATTGTCTCTTTGGTGGTTCTGAAGTCTTTGGAACATTGTCTCTTAGATGAATGATCAATGATCTTGTACCCTTTGTGGCAATCAATTTAGCATAATCCTTATTGAAGTTTGGATTACCTTCAATACCCATAAAGTTCAAGTCAATCAAGTTACCAAACTCAAGTGGCAGAGTCGTCAAGTTGTTATCAAATAGATACAAGTACTTCAAACATGATAGTAGCCCAAGTTCTAACGGAACAGAGTTCAATGAATTATGAGATAGGTCCAACACTATCAAATGTTTCAAGTTCTTGATTGCTTTTGGAACATGGGACAAGTTATTACCGTTCAAGTAAAGTTTGGTCAAGAATTCATATTTGAACAAATTTGGTGATAAATTTGGTATACTTTGACCACTTAAATCAAGAGCACCCCATAGTTGATCTGGGTATTTCTTGGATTTAATTCTTGGGATTGCGTAGTCATCAATATCATCATCGTTATCATTATCGTGAGAGGTTTTCTTGTTGAACATTAAAGCAGAATTGATCTGTGTGGAGGAATTATCTAATGACTGAGAATGGTGCTCAGCATCCAGTAAATGTTTGGTCAATTCAACTAATGTTGGGGCCTTGTTGGAACTCTCCATGAATTGCTTGTTCTTTCTTGATGCAATTGCAGCATTTCTGGCGTAGAAATGAGCAACATTTGACTTCCTAGACAATTCAGCCAATTGCTGTTGATCTTGCCAGTGTTCTGATGAAGCACTTTGTGGATCTAGTTGAATTGAGCGTAGATTAGATGGCTTTTGTTGTTGTTGTTGTTGTTGTTGTTGCTGCTGCTGTTGCTGTTGCTGTTGCGACTGGCTTAATAGACCCCCTTGCTGGTTCTGGCTCTGATGCAATTGTAGTTGAGGTTGTATTTGTTGTTGAGATGGTTGTGACTGAGGCTGTGGTTGCAATTGAGGTTGTCTTTGTTGTGGGGTTTGTGATCTGAATTGGCCTTGGTATAGAGTCTGGGCAAGCAATTGAGCTGTGTTTATACCTTCATTGTTAGCAGTATTAACGCCGTTGTTTGAGCCAGCCAAACCATTGGAGTTGTTATTGTTGTTGTTCATTGAATGGAACAAGTCATTGAATGGCGCTTGATTCTGGTTTCTTTGTTGAGATTGTGGTGCCTGCTGGTGTTGCTGCTTCTGTTGCTGCTGGTGTTGAAGCAACTGCTGTGCAGGGCCAAGTCCCTGCTGCTGATAGTTCTGTATGTTCATCAATTTGGCTAATTTACAAGTGTTCTCGAAACGGTTTGATAATGAATGGATGTAGTGTCAGAACGGCAGTCTTCTTTCCTGGAGATTCCAATTGCGTTTAAGATAGCAGATCGTAGTACCACCAAAGGTTAATAGTGCCCAATAATCACAATTCTTGATTTCAAGCCAAATTTCAGGAGATTTTGAGATGAGTTTTATTAGCGTCTAATCTCTATTCTGTTGCCATTGGGAGTTGGTTTTGTTGACGAAATTTTCAAAGGGAAAAGTCGGAACTCGAGACCGGAACTTGCCTTAAATGAAAAAGATCACCAGGTGAGTGGTTGCAGGTTCAACTCATGCTTGGGACTTTGTTGCATTTCTTTGGCAGATAATTGGTAGACAAACTGCTTCCGGAGGTGCTTCTGATCTTTGTTGGAGAATCACCCGGGCTGTGGTAGTGACCAAGGAAGCACTAGAACAGGCACAAGCTCCATATCTGGAGTATTTCCTCTTTGGGATCTCTTCTGCTAAAAGGCAGTCACCCGCTCTAATACTGTGTTTTCACATTTTTTCCTGAATTTTTCCGTTATCTGAAGAAGGAAAGCCAGTGCCTTTACAAAAAGAAGTTCGTCACTCTTGCCGCCATCGCCCTCCCAAGGCAACTCTTCTCCAGCGCTTGTCCCACAGGTCCTAGGCTGTCCATACACTTTATAGAAACACGGTCTCCACGATTCTGTGCTGCTGTTGCTCCTGCTTCTGCCCAGCTACACTCCCACTGCTGCCTTTTGTGTCAGTTGATTGGCCCCATTAAAGCTCTGAAGAGCCCGCTGCTTTCTCCCTCCACCACTCATCAACTGGTAAGCTGACCACCCATAGACCACCCTTGCACCGCACTGTTCCACTATGCCTCTATTTCCTAAGTTGACCTCCACCTTGTCAGGCACATCTGTCCACACTGTGACCTCGCCAGCCAACCACCCTCCTTCTCCAAGCCCATCTGTCAACAACATCGCCAACACAGGCCATCGCCCTTTCGAGCTATCTATTGATCTAGAAAGTCCGCCTGTCATTCTCTACGGTCAACCGTCGGAAAGTACTGGCTCTTTACTCTCTGGTCAGTTGGTTATCGATATCAAGAAAGATGCTTTCGTTCAATCACATAGTAACAGCTCCGACAAGATTGGGAGACCATCGGCCAAGAGAAATGGGTCTTCAAACAACACACTACACCAACTCCAAAACACATTATCCAGTTTGAACTTGAGTCCTTCAAATTCCAATAACGTCTCCCCAGTACATTCAAAGAACAACTCCAGCTCCAACCTAATGAGCCTGTTTGCACTTAAAGACCACGTTCTATTGAATTCGATTCAGTTATCCTTAAACCAGAAAGTCCACTATGCCAGACCCTTTCTACCTCCATCAAACACCTTAGCAAACTGCTCCAACTGCAAAAACCAAACTAATGAATTGGCTAGATGGGATATCATGTCTACTTCACACAACTTACCGGTGGGGAAACACTCTTACCCATTTTCCCATTTACTCCCAGGTAACTTACCAGCCACCACATCACTCGGATCAAGTTCACTTACAAGTATCAAATATGAACTAGTCGCTATTGCATCTTACAACAACCATCATAATCATCAAACAGTTGTCAAAGTTGTTCTGCCACTGAACATCACAAGATCTATTCTAAGAGGCCCAGACCGTAACTCTTTGAGAGTGTTCCCACCGACGGATGTCACAGCTTCTGCTGTCTTACCAAATGTTGTGTATCCAAAGTCTGCATTTGCTCTAGAGCTAAAGCTTGATGGTGTTGCCTCTTCCGACAAAAGATGGAGAATGAGAAGAGTCGGTTGGAGAATTGAAGAACATGTTAAGATTAAAAGCTCTTCTTGTTCGAACCATAAAATGAAGCTCAAGAGTTGTGAAGAACACATCCGTAAACAGCAACAACATCACAAACCTCCAGCTGTCAAGAGAAATCAACAATCTGGCCCAACTTCTAGCATTATTGTTTCAAATACACCAAGAAACCCACTGGATGATCTATCTCCATCTCAATCAAGAACTGATACGCCTGTGGTTGATCAAGATCAGCAAGATAATATCAATGACGATGTTTCAAGCCTGAACACACAAAATCTGCATCCAAGTGATCATGCTAATGAAGAGCTACGACAACAACAAGAACGTGAAGCTGAGGAGCAGAAAAAGAAGCAAGAACAGGAGTATGCCCTTTATTGTGAAGAAACACGGACTGTTGCAAGTGGTGATTTAAGAAGTGGTTGGAAATCTGACTTTTCAGGTAAAGGTAAGATTGAGTTGATTGCTGATTTATCATGTTTCAACTTGGCAAGTGCATCTGGACCTCACCATACACATGTCTCTTCTGAGCACCCAATTGATGACTCTATCACCCATCCTACAGTCAGTTGTGATATTGATGATCCAGTGTTGGGTATTACTGCCTCACATGTTTTGATTGTTGAAGTTGTTATCGCCGAAGAAGTCTTACAAAGCACGGCTTCAAACGCTCTGACCACTTCCGTCTCACATTCTGAATCATTAAAAAAAGAATCACAAGGTGCTAAACCAGATAATAGACTGGCTGAACTGTCACCAATGTTTGCTAACCATATAAAACCAACCCAGACTGAACCAAGTGCTGATACAAGCAAGAAGCAAACTTCATCCAGTGTAATTGGTGTCCCTACGGGTTCCGCTCGTGTCTTGAGAATGCAATTCAAACTGATGATCACAGAAAGATCTGGTTTGGGTATTGCTTGGGATGACGAAGTTCCACCTATGTATGACGATGTCAGTGCCCTATCTCCACCAACATATGACAGAGTTGTCTTAGATGCTCCTGAAGGTGAAAGTGATGGTACCAATCCACCTCTGTATCCATTGAATTTTGCACCAGTTCACACACATACACATTTGAATGGTTCCGGCACTACAACACCAGGTGTTATCTATGGTATTGGAAACACGCCTCTTGTTTCTCCAAGGCCATCTGGTCATTTCCAAAGTCTACACGGTGCATTAGAAACTGATGAATTTACTTTATAGTTTTTTGTTACTAATAAGAACAATGTCATGTGGTTGTCATGTTAGATCAGTTAAAGCTACAAGATACTCTCTTAAAATGTGATCTTTCTTTTTATATGTAATGTTCGGAATTGACCTCATTAACCATGTTTGTTGTTTCACGCTCTTATTTTTTTAAGCGATTCTCCAAGTGCTCAACCAGTCCAAATAAGAATATTCTTTTGAAGGACCTTCTAGACCAAATGAAATATGTCTAAAGTACCAGAAAGTACCAATGACTAAAGAGTACAAACCGACATAGATAACAATCAAAACGATGGTGTTCTTGAAAGATTTAACTCTTCTTAAAGGTCTGGTGAAATGATCCAATAGGAAACAAGTGACTATCAGGGCAAAGTATAAGGCAGGTAAATAGTGATGGACATAGGTGACTCTAGCCATGATGACGAATGGACAGAAGTGTAAACCCCAACCGAACATTGGATAAATACCACCCATTAAGAACAAGTTCAATTTCTCGTCATCACCTGCAAAGTCTCTGAACTGTCTTTGCCATCTAATCAAGTAGTATAGGACCAATAGTGCAAAGACAATGACACCAATTGAGGAGGTCCAGGTTGTAGCTGGAGAACCGATCAAGAAGTATTTTGGATTTTCGTCACCCCAACCACATAATCTGATCCCAACGTTCAAAGTTGGCCATTGCCAAGCTGCGGAGGCCAAGTCGTCTTGCTTGTCCGTGTCAGGAACCAAGGCGTTGTTGGTGGCCATCATGGCCAAGTTCAATTGGATGAAATCTTTGAAAAAGTTGGTCTTTGGTAATTTGAAATCCGCAGCTGGTTCTGGTAAGTCTGGATTGGAGTGTTGTTCAATGTTCCACCAGGTACGTTTATCTCTTCCGAATGGTTTGTTGACACAGGCAACTTCACCTTGTCTAAACCCCCATTGTGGTAAGAAGTTACCAGTTTGAGATAAGTAGCAGTCCATGACTCTGTGTCTCAATCTAAATGAGGAAGTCAAAGGATGCAATTTCAGTTTATTTTCATCACCGTATTGATGAGGAATTTCCACAATCCAGTCATCTTTGTAATCACCAGTGGTGATGTTACCATAACATGAAACTTCTTGTTCTTGTCTAGAAACTGGGGCCTTGACTTCATGAGAATGTAAGTTTCTACCAGTCATTCTGTGAAGAAGTCTCACAGGCATACCATCAACAACGAATTCAGTGACATCAGTAGTTGTGTTGTATGGTTCTCTACCTCTTTCTCTTTGGAAGATCCATTCGTTATTGGCGTCATTGTGAGAGTAAGTGGTGACTTGTTGTTGTTCTGAACCTTCTGGGTAAGTTTGGACATGAGAATGTAATAACCCACCACCAAGACCTTGATTCTTAATAGTGACGATAGAATTACCTAGGGCAACGTCTCTTGGACCACCACCAACTGAGGAGCCTTGTAAGTTAGCTTGAAATAATGATGACATGTTGGCATCACCTGGACCTGACCCACTCAATAATTCGAAATGGATCTTAAAAGAGATTAAAAATACTGCAAATGGAATGATGATCAAAGCAAAGATTCTAGCACCTAAATGAGCAACGAATTTGGAAGTTGAAACAGATCTGTCGGCTAGTTTGTTCCATAAGTCAACGGCGGTATAGATCCCCACCAAAGTGGTGACAAATAAACCAACCATTTTAACGGAACAAGAACAGCCAATACCTAACCCGGTCAACAATAACCATTTCCACCATTTTCTAGTGAATGGTTTGTTTCTAACATTGTGGAATCTAACAAAGGCAAAGACAGTTGCCACAGTGAAGAACAATAACATTGAATCCAATAAGATAAATTTACCTAAAGTGACATAAGAATTTTCGAAGATGATCATCAAAGTGAATAACCAGACAGTTGGAGTAGAAAAGCCAATGGCCTTAGCGGTAAAATAAGCCAAGGGAACACATAGGGCGCTGAAAGTTGCGTTAAAGATTCTCATCTTGACGAAATCAATGTAATCAGGGTATTCTTGACCAGAAGGGAAATCCCAAGAACCGTTATAACCAGCTAAGTAACCGGATAGACCGACTAGCATCTTACCTAAAGGTGGGTGGACATCGTGATAGAACTCATGACGTAGGTAGTAGGAACCAAATTTACCAAAATGGGCCTCGTCCCAAACAACGTTATGGTTAGCACCGATCTTGTAGCATCTAGTGATGAAGCCCAGGATGGTGAAGATAATTGGGGCAATGATGGACTCGGCAGTGGCCAAAGAGGACTTCAATTCTTCGATTTCCTGAGCTTTTTCCTTCTTGGGGTCAATGACTTTGTCCAAATGAGCAGTGGTTTCGTAGGACTTGTCGACGATGTCTGGGGACTGTTTTCTGTCACGCAGACGGGAGGCGATGGAGCCGTCGTGGCCTTCTACACCGGAACTGGACATTGGGGGAGAGAGTGGTGGTGGGAGAAGTGCTGTTTCAAATGTTTTGGTGACTTTGACACGTAGATTTTTTTTTGTTCATTTTTGCATTTTGGAGATTTTTGGCGTTTCTCGCGAAAGTCGCGAAAGTCGCGAAATTTTCAAATTTCAAGTGAACTTCAAATCCAAAGAAGGAAGAAGAAGGAAGAAAGAAGAAACAAGAATTCTTCTGTTCATTATATCTCAACCCCCCAAAGCTGTTGATCCTTTGATCGGCCTTTCAGCTTTCCGAAGCCAGATTTTTGTGTGTTTCTCAGTATGCCTGTGTAAATCTTTAGCACCAAAGAGGCCTCATGGAGGAATCCAGGGTTAGTGTTTTTCTTGTCTTACTACATGGGACTATACATTGGTGGCCTTTTTGACTTCTAATCTAAGTTGTCTTGGAATCCGATAGCCCTCTGTTTCTCTAATGCCTCCTATGTCAACTACTATGTCCGCTCCTGTGGTAAATCGGTAATGATGATGGATTTGTCTTTTGGACTGAGGGATTCATAGAGATGAGTATGTTGACAATTTGAATGTCATAACCAACAGCTCGTTAATATATAGTGTTTAGTGCTTAGTGCTTAGTACTTGTAGTGGAAACACCATGCGAATGCCACTAATCGTGATTATGTAACATTGTGTTGCTGTACTATTAGTACTTCTATGAACACTTTATATATTAATACAATAATAAAAAAGTGATCACCCGGCAGCTTCCGGACCAGTTTCCGAATCGGCGCCAAAATGAATAAAAATCACTTTCGGGTTAATTCTTTATAAATTGTGAACAAAGACTTTGTAGGATATTTTCAAAAGTTGGAGAAAGTGTCAATCGTCATCTGCGTAAGTGTTTTTGGCTTTTTTAGTGCATTTGGCTTTGGGTACCTTTGGGCGTTTTTCCGTGCAAACTATTGGCAGTTTACCTAGAGTCTGTCTTCAGTCTCTCTGCTTTCCCGAGTCTCGCCTGGCGCAATTTTTCTTTAATTTTATAAAGTAACTAACCCATTTTTTTTTCCATAGTTTTCCCACTACTTCACTCCACCATGCTATCTGCCCGTTTCAGACCCCAATTAGCCTCTAACTTGGTCAAGAGAACCCTGTCCGCAAACATGTCCTCCACCTCTTCCCTGCTAAGCAGCTTCCGTGTCGAATCGGACGCCTTTGGTGAACTAAAAGTCCCAACAGATAAATACTGGGGTGCTCAAACTCAAAGATCTTTACAAAACTTTAAGATTGGTGGTGAAAGAGAGAGAATGCCTGAACCTGTCGTCAGAGCATTCGGTGTCCTAAAGAAATCCACTGCCATTGTCAATGAGAACTTGGGCACTTTAGACTCAAAGTTATCCAAGGCCATCCAACAAGCTGCTGATGAAGTCGCTGCTGGTAAATTGAAAGATCACTTCCCATTGGTCGTTTTCCAAACCGGGTCTGGTACTCAATCCAACATGAACGCCAACGAGGTCATCTCCAACAGAGCCATTGAAATCCTAGGCGGTGAATTGGGTTCTAAGAAACCGGTCCATCCAAATGACCATGTTAACCAATCTCAATCCTCAAATGACACTTTCCCAACCGTTATGCACATTGCTGCCGTCACTGAAATCACACGTCATTTGGTTCCAGAATTAACCGCTTTAAGAGATTCTCTACAATCTAAGGCCGATGAATTCAAAGATATCATTAAGATTGGTAGAACCCATTTACAAGACGCTACTCCTTTAACTCTAGGTCAAGAATTCTCCGGTTACGTCCAACAAGTCACAAACGGTATCGAACGTGTTGAATCCACTTTAAAGAATTTGAAATTCTTAGCTCAAGGTGGTACTGCTGTCGGTACTGGTTTAAACACTAAAATTGGCTTTGCTGAAGCTGTTGCTGAACAAGTTTCCAAAGAAACCGGTATTGATTTCAAGACTGCTCCAAATAAATTCGAAGCCCTAGCTGCCCATGATGCCATCGTGGAAGCCTCCGGTGCCCTAAACACCTTGGCGGTCTCCTTATACAAGATTGCCAACGATATCAGATACTTGGGTTCTGGTCCAAGATGTGGTTATGGTGAATTGGCCCTTCCAGAAAATGAACCAGGTTCTTCTATCATGCCAGGTAAGGTTAACCCAACCCAAAACGAAGCATTAACCATGGTTGCTACCCAGGTCTTTGGTAACCATTCTGCCATCACTTTTGCCGGTGCTTCTGGTCAATTCGAATTGAACGTTTTCAAGCCTGTCATGATCTCCAACTTGTTATCATCCATTAGATTACTAGCAGACGGTGCTAACTCCTTCAGATTGAACTGTGTTGACGGCATTGTTGCCAACACCGACAAGATCGAAAAGACTCTACACGAATCCCTGATGTTGGTCACTGCCCTAAACCCAAAGATCGGTTACGATGCTGCCTCCAAAGTGGCTAAGAACGCTCATAAGAAAGGCCTAACCTTGAAGGAATCTGCCCTCGAATTGGGTGTTTTGAGCTCCGAAGAATTCGACGAATGGGTCAGACCGGAAAAGATGATTGGTCCTAAATAAGTTTTATAAGTTTTTTAGAAAACAATCTACTCTTTCTCTTTCTATATGACTGTTTTTTTGATGTAGCCCTGTGGCAAAAAACTTTTAATTGATAAGGGGGAGAAAAAAAAAATACCAGAAACTTTCCAAAATGAAAAACCTTTGAGAAAGAGAAAAGAAAAGTTGATGAAACTCAACCTCAGACTGCTGAACAGAAACCTGAACAGAAATCTAAACAGAAACTTCGCCACCGTCCGCCAGCACTCACAGCATTCTCACACACGCACAATGTCCACCGCAGACTTCTCCCCACTGTTCAACAAGTACGTCCATCGAACTAATGCCACACGGGCCACATATTAACACTATCAACAGAATCGACGAATTAAAACCTCAATTCATCAACCGTTTGAGGGAAATCGTCGAGATCCCTTCCGTCTCCGGTGATGAGTCACTGAGACCTGAAGTCGTCAAGACTGCCCACTACCTAAAGGCTGAGCTGGAGAAGCTCGGTGCCCAAGACGTGGTCTTGAAGGATCTAGGTACCCAACCACCTCCAGTCGCTGATCCAACCTTGCAATTGCCACCAATCGTCCTGTCCAGATTCGGGAACGATCCAAACAAGAAGACCATCTTGGTCTACGGTCATTATGATGTCCAACCAGCTGCCCTAGACGATGGCTGGAACACCGATCCTTTCAAATTGGTTCAAAAGGGTGAAGTTCTGTATGCTAGAGGTGCCTCTGATGACAAAGGTCCTGTCGTTGGTTGGTTGAATGCTATCCAAGCCCACAATGAATTAGGTTTGGAATTACCTGTCAACTTGATCACTTGTTTTGAAGGTATGGAAGAATCAGGTTCCTTAGGTCTTGATGAATTGATCGCCAGAGAAGCCAACGATTACTTCAAAGGTGTTGACGCAGTCACCATCTCTGATAATTATTGGTTAGGTACCACCAAGCCTGTCTTAACTTACGGTTTAAGAGGAGTTAACTACTACCAAATCACCGTTAATGGGCCATCTGCCGATTTACACTCTGGTTTGTTCGGTGGTATTGTCGCTGAACCTTTGAACGACTTGGTCAAGCTATTAGCCGGGCTGGTGGATCCAAAGGGTAAGATCTTGATCAAAGGTATCGATGAACAAGTTGCCACTTTGACCACCCAAGAAGACAAGCTATACGATGACATTGAATTTGACGTTGAAGTCTTGAATCAAGCAACCGGCTCCAATACTGCCTTATACAACGACAAGAAATCCATCTTGCAACACAGATGGAGATACCCATCTTTATCCATCCACGGTATCGAAGGTGCCTTCTCCGAAGCTGGTGCTAAGACTGTAATCCCTGCTAAGGTCAAGGGTAAATTCTCCATCAGAACCGTTCCAGACATTTCATCTGAGAAATTGACTCAATTGGTCAAGGAACACGTTGAAGCTGAGTTTAGGGCCTTGGGATCTCCAAACACCGTCCAAGTTGAATTGATCCATGATGGTGACTACTGGTTATCCGATCCATTCAATGAAAACTTCACTGCTGCTAGAAAAGCCACCAAGGCCGTCTGGGGTGTCGAACCAGATCTAACCAGAGAAGGTGGTTCCATTCCAATCACTTTGACTTTTGAACAAGAATTGAAGACTTCAGTCTTATTATTGCCATTAGGTAGAGGTGACGATGGCGCTCACTCAACTAATGAGAAGATCGATGTCTCTAACTACATCGAAGGTGTCAAGACTTTGTCCGCTTATTTGCACTACTATGCTGAAGGCTCTAAATAGCCTGATAATTGAGTATTTAATTGTTATTTAAAGTCCTTTATTTATAGCTTTTTCCATAGTATTTTGTATTGCTGCCATTTATAGACGGTTATATAAGATTCCCAGCTACTTTAAAAAATAAACTGGGGTAAAAAAAAAAAAAAAAGATCGAAAAGTTTCTGATCTGATGGGAACATAAACTCACTGATTCATGGGAAGGCAATGAGGTTTACAAGGCCCTTACTTGATGTGTTTAAGCAGTCTATTGTCAACCCGGGTCCCGATTACAATTTGCTGAAATCTATTGAGAACCTATCCCTAAAACCTACGTCATTATTCATAACGACAACCCCACAAGACATCATCACCATAACATCTCAAATACCCAATCTCAAAAGGCGGTTCCCGGATCTGAATATCATTAGTGCCTCCTTAGACTCAAACTATGGTAGTCTGGTTGGTGAACTATGGTCTGATGAGCCAATTGAAGTTGTTGACTATGTCATAGATACGTCCGATTCAGTGGAATCAGACAATTGGAGTATAAAGACTGCAAAGTTGGGAATATCTTTCAAAAATGGAGTAACAGCTAACCTGAACACATCTAATTCTACGCTATTCTATAATGATCAACCATTCCATTTGATGATTCACAGTCTAAGCCATCCAGCTTCTGGTAAGCTGCTTCAGGAACTGTCTATAAGTCTTCCAATCTCCTTCTCCAATACAATACATAAGACCAATTTGATTCCACTCGAAACTGAGATATTGAGGATTACCAAACATGGTGGGAACTTGATCAGGGAGATCAACAAAAAGAGTGCGGCCTCATACTTGATCAATGCACTGAAGAAGCACCCAAGCTTGGAAAACGTGCAAATCCAAGCATTTGCTGAAGTCACTGATCCCGAGGGCAAGACAAACAACTATGAGATCGTTGCAGGTGGTGGTGAATGGGGACCAAGATCGGAGGCTCTGGTACTTGAAGGTCTTACTAATGTCCCTAATGGTTCTACTGTCAAGTTATCCGTCATTGACCCAAGAGATGTAACATTCTTTGAGCCTCAAGAGGGTATTTATTTCGAGAATGTATTGGAAGATCAAATTAACCACTCTAACGAAGAGAGAATTTTGACTGATATCTTTGGTCTTGGATCTACTAATGGGTTTGTGATCAATGGTGCGAATCATAAGTCTCCTGGAGAATTGGTTGGTTTTCTATGACTGGCCTTCACATAATAACCTGATCCCCGTATAGGATACAAACAATAAAAAATCATCACAAATTAAGTCTCCACGGGAACCGAAAGGACCTGTAGACTTTTTCACCACGAAACTTTTCCAAGATTAAGATTATTTGGCCTGATTCACTTTTGTTTCATATATAATCACCACGAAAACAAAAGTGAAGTTATTGGTTCAAGTTTCAACCCGGAATCACATTATGCCAAACCAACTAAATGAAGACCGAAATGGATTTTTCAGTTTCTCAAGTGCTTATGGTCCCGATATTCTGAACTTACATGAATAAACTTCTTTGTAATAGGAGTTTTTTACAAGAGCATAAATTAATCGGGGAGGACGCATAAATCCGCATAAATCGGGCCCGCATCTGGGGAAAAAACACCAAACTGACCATTAAATGCTTCGAAGCAAACGGTCTTGAATTATAACTTGAAAATAGCTTAAATGATGCTTCATATAGCGCGCCAAAAAGAAAATGCAAAAAGAAAAGAATTCCGATACGGGGAGTCGAACCCCGGTCTGCTCGGTGAAAGCGAACCGTGCTAGCCGTTACACTATATCGGATTTTCTTATGTGTTGTATATAAGCCCTAAATCTAGTTAGCTCTGGTACGCAGGATAGGCTTCTCACATTACATTAGGGAACATTAGGGCTACCACAAAACATGTGACTGCTATTTGATAGTACCATATCATGAAGATATTGGATCGTATGATGAATGAGTTGAATATCAGGCCGAAGTACAAAAGAGAATATTGGGACCAATAGATTAGCCTTGGTTTATATAGAAAAAACGAATTGATATTTCTAGCGTGATTGTAACTTATTGCATTTATAAGGCCAATCTCAGTAGGATACATATCATCAAGAACCTCTCCAAAGCATATTTATACTTTTTGAAAATTCCTGTTTGGGAAAAGCACTAATTTTGGGAAAAGCACTAATTTGTTTAATAGGTCGGGCTTGAATTTTGGAGAATTACCGATGGAAAGCTGTCTCGCCGCGGATCATAATTGGAATAGTTGTCTCTTTTCTATTTCAAATATTAATGTTAATAAAGTCCTTCAAATGTTAACCCATTAAATTAAATAAATATGGATTAGTATATATGCGAATTTTGTTATCATATATAATATTTAATGTTTAAACTAGCAGTGGATATATACTGTTTTTATGATATATTCAAAATTTCTTTAGCTGTGAGTCCAGGGCGCTCATGACTTCCAATAATATCAATATTATTAAATGTTAGTACATTTGGAGGTTGGCCTTGGGTTTAATAATTGTATGTTTTAAAATTATCTGTAGCTGATTTGGCTGAATCCGACTGAGTGATATTATTGTTTGACTCAGTAAGTGTGATATCTGTGTACTTTTTTCAGTGAGTAAACGGGTCCATATCGTAATTGGCCAGATAGTGGCTCAGCAGGCACAAGAGAAAAAGACTCAGATTAATCGAAGTTATGCGGGTACTTTTTTAGCCGCTTGCTTTACCGTGATGCAAATTTCTCAATGAGATCGTGATACAAAATCTTTGAACTGTACAATTATGTAGGTAATAAAAACACAAGAGCAGGGCTTAGCTTAGCTCTGTTCTAAATCCAGTAATACCATTTAGGTATCGCTCAAAAAGGTCAACGTTAAGGCCATCGTATAGCAAAGACTTTCGGCGATCTCGTATAAATGGATTATCCGTGGCAAAGAGTATGCCAATCTGTTAGATTATTCGAATGCTAAGCGTCGACCTGCCATTTTTCTTTTAGATCTCGGACTTAAAAAGGGCACATGATCGATAAATTACTAATAGCTTGAATATTCACACACAAACATCGCTCACTCTTAGAAATTAGTGTCCCAGAATGCTGCTTAATTGATGCTAGCTAACAGCCTAGTAGCGGGGATTACTCGATTTGGGCTGAATCTCAGGCCACATTTGTGCAATTCAAGATTCAATTGGCAGATCGTCCTAATTGTAATCAGCCTGCATAATCTCGGAAAGCCCAGACCCTTACACCGAGCATTGGACCCTATTCGAGGAAAGATAAACTTCCGTTCTGAGACTTAATTGGACACAGAAGACTCAGATTGGGAAAGTTAACCACTGACTAGTGCCAATTCTCGTCGCATCCATCTCCAATCACGATAAGGATGATGGATATAAAAGGCTCTTGGGTTTCATTCAAGGGCTTGTATCTAAACTCTCTTATTCCTCAAGTCAATTTCAGTGCCCAATCACTATGCGTTTCTCATTACCAATCATCGTCTCCATCCTATCCGCTTTAGTTTCAGCTGCTCCGATCATCAAAGTTAGAGACGTTAAGAATGCCACTCTACCAAACGTCAAAATCTTTGCCACTGGTGGTACAATTGCTTCCAAGGGTACCACTGGTTCCCAAACCGCCAATTACAATATTGGTTTAACTGCTGAAGATTTGATCGAAGCTGTCCCAGATTTAGCTAACGTTGCTAACCTAGACTACATCCAGATCTCCAATGTTGGTTCCAACAGTTTGAATTACACCCAATTGATTCCTCTATACCACAACATTACCGATGCCCTAATCGGTGATGTTGATGGTGCTGTTGTTACCCATGGTACTGACACTTTGGAGGAAACTGCCTTCTTCTTAGACTTGGTCGTGAAAACTGAAAAACCAGTGGTTTTAGTCGGTGCTATGAGACCTTCCACTGCCACTTCTGCTGATGGTCCAATGAACTTATACCAAGCTGTTTCCGTTGCTGGTTCAGAGAAGGCTAAAGGTAGAGGTTCTTTGATTGCGATGAACGATCGTATCTCATCAGGGTTCTACACCACAAAGGTCAACGCCAACACCGTCAACACTTTCGCTGCCCAAGAACAAGGCCAATTAGGTGCCTTTATCAACGATGACATTGAATTCTTCTACCCACCATCCAAACCATCCGGCTTTGTGAACTTTGATATTTCCAATGTCACTGAAGCTTCCCAAATCCCAAAAGTTGTCATCTTATATTCATACCAAGGTCTAGACCCTGATATCGTTAGATACGCCATTGAAGACTTGAAAGCGGAAGGCATTGTCCTGGCTGGTTCAGGAGCTGGCTCATGGACCAATACAGGTGATGCTGTTAACGAAGCTCTGATCGACAAGTATGGTATTCCAATTGTTAGATCCCACAGAACCGTTGATGGTTCTGTTCCAGTTGACCCAGAGTCAAAATACATTGCCAGTGGGTACCTCAATCCACAAAAATCAAGAATCTTGCTGCAATTGGCCTTATACTCCGGTTATTCAATTGAACAGATTAGAGACGTCTTCACTGGTGTTTACGGTGGTTAAATACCTTACGATACCCCCCATTTCGACCCATTCTTTTTAACGTCATTCAATTCACTCACCTCGTTTGAAATTCCAGACAGCTAGGTTGAGTCTCATTTGTGTATATAGTAGTATTCTACTTAACATGAAATACTGTTTAACTGTTTGTAGTTTTTTTTTTTATTTTCTCAGATTGAAATATCTTGTGGGTTTACATTACAGAACACATAAAAAACCTTAACTTACGTCAGGCGAAGACGCATTCAGCACGTAGAACATCAAATCTAGAACCTTCTTGTTGACTGATCTAACTGTATCATATTAGCTCCTGCAACCAGTTGTGTGTCAAGAATTGGATTATCGTTATTATAAGGTGGCAGGTCTTCAAGCCTTATATATCATCAAGTTCGATCTTGTAAATGTTTATATGCGTTCAATGGCCCTGACAGTGTTCCAATTGGAGGGCTCGGTGTCATCCATCTTTTCTGCCTCGACATACAATTGGAGTCTCTCCAATGATTCAAACCCTTGAAGAGTTGGTTAATCAACCAGAGCTGCTTCTCTAAAGGTAAACCAAGGATAAGATCTTTCCATAACCAAAGATCTCCAAATTTATAAGAGGTTCCAATGATTCAAAGACGCTAGATGTTCCGATATTGTAGGGTGAAACTTCGGATTCTTCCCATCGGGTATGTTTCAAGCTTGAATATTGAGTTGTCATCAAAAGCAGCTGTAGAGTCTCGTGCTGTGATGTCGCCACAGCTGCCAGTAACACCAACACTTATCTAACGTTGGAATGCTAGAATCGCTACTTTCGCCATGGTCAAAACAATCCAGCTAGATGATATTAGTCGGCAATACGTCACCGTTGGAGGTCAGCTATGCAGATTTGATTGGGATGATCGTGGGACAACTAGATAGTGACGTCTGTTTTTGAGGTCCACCTCGAATTTGTCCCAAGATCTCTACAGTTTACAGGAGGGGGTGTCCAGACTAAAAAGCCGCAATTTGAAGAACGATAAGGAAGTTGTGATAAGATGACAGGGACATGTCTGTGAATTAGTAATATAGGTGCCTATCTGCCTATCTATCTCTTTACTTACGCTCATGCACACAGCCCCAGAGCTGCGACCCCAATTTCGGCTCGCTTGATTTCTTTTCGAAAACCGTTGGAGAACCGTTGGAAGAGCCGTTGGAGAACCGTTGAAAGAACCGTTGAAAGAACCGTTGAAAGAACCGTTGAAAGAACCGTTGAAGAACGGTATAGCCGTTTGAATTGGCAATCCATGACCTGAACCCGGTGCAATCGCCCATTAGGCTCGTATATCTCTGGGTTTGGGCCACTATCTATCCTTTTCCGACTCAGATGTCCAGATGTTTGGACAGGGAAGGCGAAGTCATCGAGAAAAGGTGTTCGCTATCCACCCATTCAGTTTGAGCCACGGACATAAAACACGACATCTCCAACGAAACTCCACACCGTTAAAAAGGATTGATACCAATTACAGACTTCGACTGGTCACGCAAAATTGCTAAAACCAAGTGACGTTTCAGATGGCCCACTAACTCCATGTCCCTCCTTTCAACATACAGGGTGCGCCAGATTATGACGTAAACTTCAAGACTACACAGAGGGCAAACAATACTGGGTCATAAAATTCGTATAGATCTAGAAATCAACTCTATGCTTCAACATAATAAAACACCTAAAACAAGGATAACAAAAATCAAAAAACACAACAGACAACCTGGGGATCATTAAATTAGTGGGAACTTGCAGAAGCATTGGAAGACAATCTTCTCCATCTCAATTTCCCAGCAAACTTCTTCAGGCCTGATTGCTCAGAAAAAGATAATTTTTTCTTATCTTTTGTGGTCAAATCATCCGAAGATGTGGAGTAATTGACATTTGAATTTCTTGGAATACTCAACCTATGTGGCTTGCTTTCAGGAACAGCAATATCAGAACCGGAAGATAAAGGCGAGCTGCATCTGGATGTGGATAATGGAGTACCTGGATTTGAAAGTGAAGTTGAGGTTTGGTCTAATGGTGAGCAGTTCTCACTCATTCTTCTATTAAAGGAAGTTCTGTAGTTGTTGATCTTTGGACAAGAACATTCTTCAGTTGGAGTAGGCAACAGGGAGTACGGTTCATTGATGTGATCACAAGGGACAAATCCTATTTCATGCTGTGATTCAACGGACATTCTGACTTGATGTAAAAATTGCAAGTAAACATCCCGTAGCAAATCTCGGATACTATGGTTTGTAAGTTCTATCAGTTCAGTGGATGGTAGTTCTCCACTACCCTTGTATTCAGCCTTGATATAATGTGGAATATTCAACTCCTTTGGCGCATCTTCTGAAATAAAAGTGTTGTAGATGTAGTCCCATAGCTGATACCTTTCGTGGAGAAGCACCTGTGAAGTCTCAGAAGCTTTAGAGTGGTGAATGTATTGACTGGAGTTTATTAGAAACTCTAGGTTCTCAGCACAGTGTATCTTTCTCAAAAAGTCCATGAATGCGACTCTTGAGTATGGCGCTAGGGATAAACCAGACAAGATAGTTTCAAGCTTTGGAGCCTTTGAGTTATCTAGGAAGTGCTGGTCTGAGTCTAACGGATGTTCTTGTATCAGAGTGTGGTCTGAGGACTGTGATAAATGTGAGGATTCCATGGATAAGAATCGTTTTGAAGGATGTTTAACGATAGGTAAACCCCTTTAGGGTATAGTTGTCGACTGTGAATATGGGATAAAAAACACACAATCACAGGCTGATAATGGTGAATAGACGGGTTCAACTGAGATGATATCTGTATGCACCCGTGGAAAGTTCTTTAGGGGCAAAAGTTGGGTGGCAAAACCGAGTCTTTTTATGGAACAGGCGTTGGTACTTGAATGGAAACAGATCTTTTGTAAGTTTATAAATCAATCGTAGAAATGTGGGTTTTTGATTTAGGGCGTTTTGATTAGAATTTAACGTTTCCAAAAAAAAAACGTCATGCACCAGATAAACTTTTTGGAGGCGGGTGGTACAGAAAATTACATGAAGACGGGACAAGACAAGAAAAGGGACCAAAGAGACTCATACGTTTTTGTACCAAATAATAAGGGGTAGATTGTGGGAGCAATTGAAAAGAGTTGAGGCGGCAGGAACTGATATAGGGTTATGAGATCATGAATTTAACACCTCCTAGGTTTCGGCCGTTACAGATAGTAATGGCATTAACAGAAATTTAGACATTGTCAGCTGAGAAGAAATTGTTTAGTTGAAACACACAGTCTGTTCTTTGACTTATTGGTTGATCCATAGCTTCAATAGGCTGATTAGTCTCATCACATTTAGCTATACTCATTACAATATCGCAAGATTGAGGTATCAGATCATAACAAACAATCGGATCTCAACAGTTAAAACCACTTTGTCCCATCTTTGTGATGAGCATAACTCTTCCCCATCAATAAATGGACAGACGCCTCAGATTGCGAATGCGGGCACATGCAAAAACGTTAGAGGTCGCGGTCAACTTCCCAATGTCCAAAAAACGTCTTTTGCCAAGTTAAGTACAAAAACGTTGAAGTGCTCCGCCTAAATCCTACTTGGAGAAAAGTATGGAAGAGATAAGAACAAAGAAGGCTTCAAAACAAAACAAATCAAAACCCTTTCCCATTTCCCACGCCTCGCATGACGTATAGTTAGACCGAAATAACGGCTTAGGACTGTTAAAGCAAAAAAAACAACCCCTTGCTTGTACGATGATGGGTGCCAAATAATTTTGGTGTGGACATCTGCCACGAGGGACCCCAGTGGACCGTGCGCCAGTAGCATTATGTATTTGGATGGATTACGGCACGGAGTAAAGAGTTTTACGAGGAGTAACCAAAAAAATCGTAAGTTTTGACATGTGAGGCACGGCGTGTACATATTCTATGGATGAACTTCGTTATTGATTAGTTCTGAACTCTGACTTCGCATATATTGCGCCGTCTATATATTTAACTGTACAACTATTAATTTCAAAATCTTTTTCGGAACGGCACCCTGTTGAAACGAGTCATTATCAAGAGTCAATATTAATTCATGAACTAGAATTTCTCCACACGTATGTTACAGTAAAACAGGTCTAGACCATGTGTTCGGAAGACTAGAACGCATCACGGACCATACAGCAAAACCGCTCCACTTGAGGTTATGTCGTAACGGTTTAAAAATTGAAAACAGAGGTTGTTAATTTTCGGGCTTTGACGCCACTTCGGCCGTAAAAAAACTATGGGAGTTGGACAGAAGCATATTTACTTTCAAAGCTAGAGTTGTTGCATTCAGAGCCCTATACGAAAAGTTACGTTCGAAGATGATGTGTTTCTGTTGCAAGATACAATTACAAGTGGAAATCATAATAGCATACACGAGGCAGATCGTGTATGCTATTATGTTGACAACCAGATCTGCGTATGGTACGTTGATTTTTGTCTCAAAATTATGATTAGTTACAGCTCTACAAGCTTATTTTTTAGTTTGCAGTTTCTCAAAGTTTAATTCCCCATTCCTTCATCAGTCCATTATCCGACGAGGTATCTTGTCAGGACCAGATCATTTTTTAACAAGCGAACCGAAGAACATTGTTGTTTGACTACCCTTCAGGTTTTGACACATCTGGCGGGTTGTGTTGACATGTATCGACATGTGCAGCCATATGGACTTGGGCACGATGAACGTTCGAGATCGGTGGAGATGTAACTGAGTGTGCTATTACATGTGAAAATGAGCTTTGCAAGTCTCGATTAAGTTCACTCATGAACCTAAGAGAGGATGACCATCTGAAGTATTTCCATATGGCTGTATTTGCTATCTTACCTACCTGACCTTCTGGCAACAATGGAGCAATGATCGGGTACCCCAGCCCATTTGAGGCAGGTACATTAGTGATCATGAACTTTCCCCGACTTGAATCAATGTTATTGATACACTTTCGTATCTCCAAATGTAATTCTTCCCCAATAATGCGAAATGAGGTACATGAAAATACTTGGAGATTTCTTAAAACCAGTACAGATTGTTAGGATTAGGGTTTAAACTTTGACGTTTACTAGTGGGGAAAAATGTAGAAGTTAGACAACTCCACCTTTACGGTTTTACGGTAAACGCAACACTGATCAGCAGATGGATTGACAGGTTTATGGAGTTACATGAGACAAAAACGTAGAGTTGGGGAAGTTTGTACCTGATACATAGGCGGGCTTATTAGTTTCATAACATTGCTTTCAATTGGGGGTGAGGACATGGGATTCAGGTACCTATTGTTATTATAGCCCACAATGTATCCCAAGACCATAGAAGCTTGTTTGTGGTCAGTAAGAATTAGCCAGGATCTTGGATACTTGCCTAGTAAACATCCTGGTTACGAGGTCTTCGCCTTCAATAGAACCTCTTAATATTGAAGAGAAGTTGGTGTAGACGAAGATAGTCAGCCATGAAGATGAATGTGATTGACTACGGTGGAGTCTGCATGGACCAGCCACACATATAACCCCAGACATCTCGGCTTTCATCAAGATAGGTGATCTCTGTCCGTTGTTCTCATTGTCATGCCACAATGAAAATGGTACGATAACAATTTGACACATTCAGGGCGGAATCCGTCAACAACCGTATGTAGAACAAGGGACAAATGCACACACCTCAAGGTCCAAGATCAGCTAATACTTACAGGGTCGAGAGTTGAGTGCAGGTTTTACATGGTGTTTTACATGGTGGTAATCGATTCAATATCAATATAGGTTATTGGTTTGAGGAATCAAATGTATATATTGGCGAGGGCTGACAATACAAACAACAGAATATTTGAGAAAATATGACTAACATTCTTGAACACGAGAGCTCAACTACAACACAATGTCATTTATAAAAACTTTTATCGAGTTCATAAAACTCTTTTTATATAACCTTCTAAAACCATAGACCATAAAACTCATAAACTTATTATTATTAGACCGTGATATCAAATCAATGAGACCCAAAAGACCAGCTTGATTGGATCAGTTGTAAGACAACATATAAATGCAAATTAATCCGTATACGAAAAAACGCCTCTATTCCCTGTAGGCTTGGGATCTAGCGTATCTGGCGAAGGATTCACTGACACCATAGTCCTTTTCATCGGTCAAGATGGCTTTGGTATCATGTCTAGTGGCGGCCAATTGTTGGTTGATTGGGAAGGTCTTTCTCAATGGGCCCTGTTGAATGGCAGATTTTCTGTATTCAGCAAAAGATTTGAAAGAGTTACCAGTGTTGACTTGCTGATTGCGCAGAGCGGTCAAAGTGGTGTTGTCTAGTGCTTTAGCAGCGGTGTTTGTGGTTTTGTTCAAGGCTCTGAAGGCAGTAGTGGAAAAGGCTCTGGTGGACATTGTGCTAGATGTGTAAAGTTTGCAAACTTGAAGAGATCAGTCTACGAAGAAACAAAGAGGATCTGAACTACTCTTTATAAATTTTTTTTCACACCCTAAAAAATTGATGCCTGTGGCACCATTTTGCTTGATTTCGCCACTATTGTATCTTATTAATCCAAAACCCGTTTTCAAGCAAAAATGAATGACCTCTCTCGCGGTGTTCGAAGCAAATTTTTTATTAATCCTTGATTGTGATTATGTCAGCGCGGTCTATTATCACCAAAGATGTTCTATCGCTGGCCAATGAGAGAGAGAGACGGCCCACCACACTACAAAACACTGCTAAAAAGCAGAGGCAACAGAGTCAGCAGCACTGGGACTGACTACACAGGACAGGGTCGCCAGAGGGGAAGTTCTCCGACTGCCTTCAGCCCCATAATCTCTATTGCGGTGGCCATCTACACAGACAGGCCCACAGATCCCGATGACTCCCAAAAGCTAATCAGATGATTCAGACCCGTAGTCAAACATCGGCTGTCTCTGTGCATTTAACACCAGAAATAAGAAAGTGAAGGACTCAAGTGTTTGTTGCGCACCTACTACAAAGAGTAGCACACAACAGCCCAAGAATGAAGTTCACGGCACCATCATGCTTTCACTTCCGTGTTCCTAACTCCTAGTAGGCCAAAGAGGTTTATCCGAACTTCGCTCTTCGCTATCCGGAAGCTTATTTTGCCGCCATAAACAGGCACAACCGAAAGCACCAGGATCGGAGTCACTTTGTGGTGCGGGTGACATTCACATGATTGTCACGTGGTCGAGCAGACGAGAGTGCACGTGACTTAGGTGTTTACTTGGTCGGCCACATCTTATCCGTATCGGGGCATGTCAAGCGACAGTGCAATTACTACTTTGGATAATTGTTCGCTATAATCACTGGAACAGACCAACCCTTTCAAGGATTGAGTGATTCATACTGATTCCTTGAAATTCTTTATACTCAGACACGTCCATCAAACAATGTCCAAGCCAATTGTCCTTAGAATAGGTGAAATCGAATACGCCCACCAAGCTTGGAAGGAGCTTGGAAAGATTGCTAC
The DNA here is from genome assembly GCA_003707945.3 of Taiozyma bovis. Classification (NCBI taxonomy): domain Eukaryota; kingdom Fungi; phylum Ascomycota; class Saccharomycetes; order Phaffomycetales; family Wickerhamomycetaceae; genus Taiozyma; species Taiozyma bovis. The sequence continues at coordinate 35,309 of PPMH03000040.1, read as the reverse complement.
TGTGATCAGTGTCGATAAAGGCACCACAAGAGAAGAATTCATCAAAGATTTGGGCCCAGGTGGCAAACTAAACAACATCAACTACATCTCCAGAACTTTCGCCTCTGTTGAACAAACCGGGAGATTTGACAAGGAATTGATCCAACATTTCCCAAAGTCCCTAAAGGCTATTGCTCATACTGGTGCAGGTTATGATCAAATCGACGCTGTGTCTTTAGCTGAACACAAGATCCAATTGAGCAACACCCCTTCTGCTGTGGACAATGCCACCGCTGACACTCATGTCTTTTTGTTATTAGGTGCCCTGAGAAACTTTCATACAGGTAATGTGGGGTTACTAAAAGGTGACTGGAATAAAGGAATTCCTAGAGCTGGTGCTCCAATTGCACATGATCCTCAAGGTAAGACCGTAGGGATTGTTGGTCTTGGTGGTATTGGTCGTAACATCTTGAAGAAACTGAAACCATTTGGATTTGAAAGATTCATTTATCACAATAGAAACAAATTACCTGAAGATTTGGAAGCTGGTGCTGAGTATGTCTCATTCGATGAATTATTGGCCACTTCAGATATCATCTCCATCAATGTCCCTTTGAACAAGAATACCTTTCATTTATTCAACAATGAGGTCTTTTCCAAGATTAAGAAAGGTGCTGTCCTAGTGAACACAGCTCGCGGGTCAGTCATTGATGAAACAGCCTTGATTAAAGCCTTGAAGGACGGGACCATCAGATCCGCAGGCCTTGACGTGTTGGAAAACGAACCAGATGTCAACCTGGAACTTGTCAATTTGCCAAATGTCCTAGCTTTACCACATATGGGTACTGCCACTACCGAGACCATTCAAATCATGGAAGAGCTGAACGTTAAGAATATCGAAACTGCCATCGAGACTGGAAAGGTTCTAACTATTGTCCCGGAACACAAGAACACTGAATTCTGACTGAGAAACTCTTGAAGAGCAATCCACAGGGACAGACACTTAGAGAACTAGGGCATCTAGACGATGCAAGTGGTTTAATGGTTTAATATACAATTCTCCAATATTGAAATTTTGCAACCATGTGATTATCTTGGTAACCAGTATCATTAATGAACAGCCATGGCACCCCAATAACCTGTGGACAATGATAGTTGGAAACACACCGGAAACACACACCGGAATCGGAGAGGTGCTTAAACTTTTTGACACATTGGAAAACACCTCTTTAGTGGACCCCGATGTGATTGGCTGGGAGACTGGCAGACTGGGCCCCCTTGAACCCGTACCAGTGGCCCCTTCTGGCCAGCCTGGAGGTTTTCTCTTTCTCCTCACCCTGTATAGTTAGGTGAGTTTTCCCAGTAACGGTCCTCAGCACCTCTGGCTAGGTTCTCTGTATCTGACAAATATTCTATCTCCGCTACATTGAGCAAAGGAGTCGCCTCCGCTAAAGTTCCAATCGGTATCAAAAAAAAAAGTCATCGGAATGAAAATTTTCCCACCGATGAAAGCATCTATAGCACCTCCACATTATCAGCCGTCTTCTTTCTTCTTCTCCTTTCAGATACACTCGAACATAGGCACCACCCACTCCACTCACTGTGCCTCCACTTTTATCGCTTGTTCAATTCTCCCTCCCTTTGCAACTAGCAACCTTCTCACCGGTACTTAATGCCCATCACAGAGACCAAACCTATCTTCTCCATGTCACAACAACCTTCAACCGTACCACATACAGAAGCTGCCATCGGCCATGACTCCATAGAGATAGACTACGAGGCACTGCCTGAATCCGCCACCATGGGTGCCCAATTGCTTGCCGGGGCTTTTGCTGGTATCATGGAACATTCAGTCATGTTCCCCATCGATGCCATCAAGACCCGTATGCAATCGCTGAACAACAAGAATGTTTATTCCGGGATATACAACGCCATCACGAGGATCAGCTCAACAGAGGGGTCCATGGCTTTATTCAAGGGTCTGAATTCCATGATTCTTGGTGCTGGTCCTGCTCATGCCGTTTATTTCGCAACCTATGAATTTGTCAAGAGACACATCATTGATGAATCTGAAAGTGACCAATTCCATACAGCAAAGACCGCAATCGCTGGATCTTCAGCCACAATCGCTGCTGATGCCCTAATGAACCCATTTGACACTTTGAAACAGAGAATGCAATTGGGTTCCAACAACCTACCAATGTCCCAATTAGCAAAACATATGTACAAGACCGAAGGGTTTAAAAGTTTCTATTACTCTTACCCAACTACACTGTCCATGAATGTCCCATTTGCTGCTTTCAACTTTGTGATATACGAAACTTCAACCAAGATCTTGAACCCAACGAATGTCTACGATCCAATGATTCACTGTCTATGTGGTGGTATTTCCGGTGCCACTTGTGCTGCCATAACCACGCCACTGGACTGCATAAAGACCCTCTTGCAAATCAGAGGTGAGTCCAAGGATCCAGCAGTGAAGGACTCCAACACTCTGTTCAAGGCTGCAAAGACCATTCATCAATTGCACGGCTGGAAAGGTTTCTGGAGAGGTGTCAAACCTAGAATTGTGGCTAATGTCCCTGCCACTGCCATTTCTTGGACTTCTTACGAAATGGCTAAGCATTTCCTATTAGATTAGGACCATTGTGCTCATATACGATGAAGAACTGTGATGATTGTTCTATTCTTTGTCTTTCCCTCCCCACCACTCACCTCATCGAAAGAGATGACGGAAAAAAGAGTTGAATTTTGTTTTATTTTGCATAGTTTTATTTGAGAGTCACTACTTCAAGTAAGGAAACATGGCTCGGAATAAATTTGTTTGTTTACATCTTGTTTATAAGATAAATTAATAATGATGACGTTTGTTTTATGTGTGTTTCAAGGTTTTTTGATTGTAATGGTATCACTGTAAATCAAGGAGGAAGTCACTTGAGGCAATTGGAGTGGTAATCACTGTATGAAGTTAGCCCACAGATGAATGATGCACTGGCAAAAATCAACATACTGAGAGTTCAAAACGCAGATTCAATTTTGTACAATTTTGCTCACGTCAGTAATACGATTTAGCTATTAGAGCCAAATAAAAAGTTCACACTCCAAGTATATCAGCTCTTGATGGCATTATTCAAGGCCAAGGTCTTTGCAGTTCTCGCTAGTTCTCTAGGATGTTGTGCCAACTTCTGAGCAACGAACGATAACAAAACACAAGAGCCTAAGAAGCCCAGGAGGTTAAAGAAGGCCTTTCTGGAATATGACTTCTCCTCTTCCTCTGTTCTGAAGGAGGCAAAGATTCTTCTGATACTGGAAATGATCATGGATCGATGTTGTAATGTTTGTATATTTGAATAGTGAGTGTTCTAGTCAATTTCTTTAAAAATTTCAAAGGATCCCCGTTCGAATCTGAGCCAGCCTTCAAAAAGAGAAGAACGTCCCACTAAAATGATCGGTATCGGGTTCTGTCTAACGACAGTCTGTATATTGCACTCAATAGCCCCGGTTAAGGACCAACTGCCCGTGAAGCCTCCCATAGACGGACATTGCCCGCCTGAAGTTTCTTATGGCAACACCCTAGCGTCTCCACGCCTGGACTCTCTCAGGAGAGGCCCTGCCCAGGGGGGGCCTGGAGCAGGGTAGTTTGGGCAGAGCGTTCCACCGAATTTCCCACCTGCTAGCCTGGGAGTCCTTTTCTTCTTGGGTTTCCCTTTTTGTAGGCAGGTAAAATACAGACTTTAGAGGGACGTGTTGTCCGCCTGGCCACGAGGGCCGGACTGGAGCGCTTGTATCGACAGCTCACGGCCCAGTATCTGTAGTTATGGTAGGGGCACATGAGGGAGCTAAATTTTGACGTTATTTTATCTATTGTAACAATAAGACTTCTTTCAACTTCCAGTCCAGGACCCTAAAAATGACCAGAAGCTTGTACGACGAAGAGGACGCCGTCTTGAGCGAGAAACAAGACGCGTTGGACTTCCAAGAGAGGCCATGTAAAAGAGGTCGTCTCCACTCGTTGCTCCCTGCTATCTTCGCTTTCTTTATCTTATCCCTATTATCATTCACACGCTATTCACCTGTTTACGAATTACTCCTAAAGATCACACAGTCAAAGCCTGAGGGTGCTAGACAGGCAATTGAACTACAGCTGCCTATCTCCCACAAGAACCTGGTGCTTGAACAATTGGTACTCGAGCACAGTTTTGGTAATAGCTGGGGTATCCCAGCCAAAGTGAAGTTTGACACCCCAATTGAATTTGACTTTAATAGAGTCGTGCTAGAGCTTAATACCACTGTTGATGGTGTCCAATATGACAGACTAGGACACGTTTTTATTGATGATATCCCTGTGTGGAGAACTTCCACCGCTGAACCTGGGAATGAATTGGTGTTTTCATCCGTTGTTAAGGATGTTTCCAAGTATTTGCAGTTGTTCAAGGCCCCACAAGCTGAATTGACGTTTCAACTGGATAATTTGCTAGTTGGAAAACTTACAGGTGTTTTCAACACGTCCATTGCTGTTAAATACTACAATGAGGAGCAGAATGATTACGATGAAGATAAGAAATCTTCTTTCATCACTGTCACGAACAAACCTGCAAGCAAAGTCACCAAAATTATCAAGTCCAAGACCGGTAAGACCCCATTGATTTATTACGACAGTGAGCCTGCGCAACTGAGCATCCCAAAAATTTCACACAATACGACAAATTTGAAACTTTCATTATTCGCATCCGGTAATGCTGCAGAAGAATTCTGGTACTCCAACGCTCTTGACTCTAATAAGGACAAATTCAAGAATAACGGTCACTACTTGCAAGGTCATGGTCCAGTTCGTGTTGTTGAGGTCTATATCAATGAGGTCAAAGTGAGCTCAGTCGCCCCAGAACCAGTCATTTTCACTGGTGGTATTTCACCTCCATTATGGAGACCAATTGTTGGCATCAATGCCTTTGATGTCAAACCTATTGAAGTCGACCTGACTTCATTCTTGCCAATTCTGTGGAAAAAACCGTCAAAACTAGAAATCATCATTTCAAACGGCGATGAAAAGGATCCGTTAAAGATCTCACCAAATTGGATCCTTGCCGCTAACTTATTACATTGGGAAGCTCCAAACATCAGCGATAGTTATGGTGAAGTTCAAACATTTGATGATTCAGCTTCTTACATTCCATTGAACATCGGTCGTGGTGCTTCGAGCCTTACACAGATTGTCCAAGCTAAGTTCAAGGCTCAAGTGACAAGTAATTTGACTTATGTCTTGACTAACGGCACAGTGGTCCCACTAATCCTGACAACTGAATCATCAGCCCTATATTCAAACGTCCAAGCCTATGACAGATTCGGGGACTCTCAGGTCTTGAGCACGGTTATCTCCTCCAAGTTCTTCAAGAGCATTTATGATGAGAATGACAACATACTGGGTAGCTTGAAATCAGAGAAGGCTTATCCACTGGTGTCATCCATCGAAACGGGCCCTTTTGTCGATGGTGAGATGACTTATGAAGCTAATGTTACGAGTGTCCATGCATCAACGCTAACCTTACAAGGTAAGGAAGTCTTTGTCCTAGAAACTTCTCACAAGGGTAACTCAACTTTCACGTTATCTCATGAGGGCAATCATGGCTTTGGTAATGCTCAGCAAAACTTTACCGCAGAGCTACACTATCCATTCCCAGAGTTCAGGGTTGATGAATCTGTTACTGCTGTCAACGGTACTGTTGTCAGCCACGATCATTCTCATAAGTCCAAGGAGTTTGCCGCTCAAAAATCCTCATCTGAAGACCATACAGTGCTAGAACACATGTCATCATTGTTGAGGGAAGGAATTATCTCTCAGGGAACATTTTTTGACTTCAAAGATACATTAACTCAACTGGAGAACCGTGACTTCTCAGAATTTGAAACTATGGAGGAACCGGACAGCGTTGATTTTGAGAAGGTTGATTTCGCAAGTAGACACTGCTATGGATGTGAATATTAGGTAGACACATCGATTGTATGACATCAGATTTAGATGAAACTTTAAACAAGGACTTATTCATTATTGACCTAGAGCTGCTAGAGTATATAATACTGGCTCCGCAATTATACGATTTCGGTTTGGCGCAGTTTAACTATCCAAACCAGCTACTTGAGCTTCTCTTGCTTCCACATACCCGAGACCTAGCCTTGGTACTCAATAACGCTGTCCACAAGTTCTATCATCACGGTCCTCATGTGTATTAAATCGATATCCAGTCAAGTTGTTCTATAACATGGTGTTTGTTCAAGGTATCACTGAGTCTGAGAGAAAGGAACAGATTGTTCAATGCGAGCAGAGATAGCATACCTATTCAGTCGCTAGTTGTGAGGCTTGTTGGTGAATTCAAGGACTTAGAAGGCGTAAGAGTTGGAGGGGCGTGTTATCCCTATTTAGACTTGAGAAGGCAATCATTGATGAGTGTTTTACTAAATGCCAACAAAGAAATTAGTGATTTTTTAAATTGTTGATCTCAAATCCATCGACGTCGATACCTTTTGAGTAAAATAGAAGGACAAAAACATTAGGACAGCTGTTACCCTCAGCTAAAGTTGTTATTGAAGAATAAGAACTAAAGATTTCTCCACATTGTTAAAGGTCAAGTTGGTTACTGGTATCACATCAACAACGTATCAATCGGTTTTAAAGTTGCTTACTCAATCATTAATTCTAGCATTATTTTGTCAGAAAAGATTCACTATTCTTGCCAGCTCGAGATAGTGCCTATATGCTCTCTATAATACAAGATCTTGGGTCTGGATATACAGCTGGGTTGAAAGATGGATTTGGTGCTAAATACACAAGACTCAATGTTGAAAAAGGAAATCCTGCAGATTCCAAACATTAGCGACAAACTTCCCAGTCCAACGATGCAGGTGTTGTCACTGCACAGTATTCAGATATAATTGATAGTTGAGATCCAAGTGGAATTTCTAGAAGTTCTGACACGTTTGGAAATCTGGTGGAGCCAGATTTTGTAACATATTAATAAGCTATGCTTTAGATATTGCCTTCTAACTTGTATGGTTATTGACTAAAGCGTAGTGTCCTTACCGACTCCAAAAATAATGTGTGTGGTATAAACATGAACATAAACACCAAAAACGGTTTACAACCGCCGATTTCTGTACTGATTAAAGTCACAAATCAGATATGTCTGTTGTATCGATCCAAACTATGGATCATTTGGGTAGGAAACCAAAGTTTGCAGTTAACGATTCGAATCTAATAATTAAAGGTAGGGAAAGACGCTTATCTGTAGGTGCTTTCCGAAAGCGGAAGCGAGACCTGAAAATTTCGTGATGAACAATACTTTATGGTAACATGACACAAAGGCGTCTTTGACAAGAATTGTAGATCAAAAAAGATGGATGACGCTGAGCTGAATGCTATCAGGGCTGCTCGTTTGCAGGAATTACAGAAAAACGCTGGTCAAAGTGACCAACAACAATCAAAGTAAGTCGAGATCATGGATCAAAGATGACCCCACGAACAAAAGTCCTAACCAAAAACAACAGAGCTGACCAAGGTCTAAGCGCTGCTTTGGATCAAGTGTTAGAACCGGAAGCTAGAGCCAGACTATCGCGTGTTGCCCTTGTGAGACCAGATAGAGCCAAGGCTGTTGAGCAATACATTGTCAGACTAGCTCAAAGTGGACAAGTGCGCAGAAAGCTTGGTGAAGATGACATTGTAGAGATCTTGAATGGTATTGCTAGAGATGAGCAGAAGAAGAACGAGACCAAAATTGTGGTATGTATTGTGGCCATTCCACGTTGAGAAGTACTAACAAACCCTATAGTTCTCCAGAAAGCAGATCGAAAGTGATGAAGATGACTTCTTCGACTAATACACTGAAAGCTAATAATAAGTTGACTGTAGTTTCCCCTTTGAGCTCGACCCCGATGGAAATCAGCCCCGACCATAACCTTTGCAGCTAGCAGACAAAGATTTAACCGGTTTACTTTATTGGCAATAGTTGAGATCGTGTTGGAACTTCCTAATGCGGAAGCCGCAAGCTTTCGCGTGATAGACCTTCCGGTTTTGGACACTGTAGCCGGTCGATGCGAGATTGATACCTCTATCAGTTGTTATCGAAAAACCCCCCAGAGAAGTATATATACTTGGAGTGGGAGACTTCTTTTCATTCCTGAGCTTCAGATGTTATATCTCATCCAAAAACATAATTGTCAACATGGTCCACCCATTCGATGCTATCTCTGATGCTGAAATCAGAAAGACCTCTAAACTAATCAAAGACCTAAATGGCTCTAACAAAGTCCACTTCACACAACTGGACAGATTAGATCCACCAAAACAAGATATGATCAAATACTTGAACATTGAACGTTACGGTGGTGGTCCATTGCCTGAGATTCCAAGAAGAACCTTCGCTTACTACTACTTGAACGACAAAATGCCATTATACAAGGCCTTGGTTAACGTCACTTATGGTCATGTCATCACCAACGAGGTTGTCACTGGTGGCGCTGTTGGTCCACTATTACCAGAAGATTTGATGGCTATTGAGAATACCCTTGAAACTCATCCAATTGTCCTTGCCGAGGTTGCCAAATTAAAATTGCCAAAACACGTCAAAGTCTGTGTTGATCCTTGGATGTACGGTACTGATTCAGATGATATCGAAGAACCTTTGATCCAATGTTACGTCTACTTGAAAGTTGATCACCCAGATGCCAACCACTACTCCATCCCAGTTAAGTTCTCCCCTGTCTTCACTCTGTTGAGCAGAGAATTCGTCAGAATGGACTACTTACCAGGTGGTCTAGATGAAAAGACCACTCTAACTGAGCCATGGAGAGAAGTCCCAGCTGTTGAATACCACCCAGATTTGAACGGTGAAGAAACCTTGAGAGACTTGAAACCATTATTGTTAGAACAACCAGAAGGTACTTCATTCACTCTTGATGGGGGTAAGATTGAATGGCAAGGTTGGGAATTCAGAGCTGCCACTAATGTCAGAGAAGGTGTTGTCTTATATGATGTTCATTTCAAAGGTCGCTCATTATTCTACAGAATCGCTCTAAATGAAATGACTGTTCCATACGGTGATCCAAGAGCTCCATACCACAGAAAGCAAGCCTTTGACTTGGGTGACTGTGGTTTTGGTGTTAATGCTAATCAATTGGGTCTAGGTTGTGACTGTTTAGGTGTCATCAAATACCTAGACACTTTAAGAATCGATGGAAATGGTGAACCAATCAATTTGACAAACACTGTTTGTATCCATGAACAAGATTACGGTATCTTATACAAACACATGAACTACAGAAACGGTAATTCTATTGTTGCTAGAAGAAGAGAATTTGTCATTCAAACCATTGCTACTGTTGGTAACTACGAATACATCATTAACTTCATCTTTGACCAAGTTGGTGCCATCACTGTCCAAGTTAGAGCCACTGGTATCTTGTCCACTATGCCAATCGATGAAGGTATTTCTGTTCCATGGGGTACCAACATTGGTCCTGGTGTTATGGCTGCTTACCACCAACATTTACTATCTTTTAGATTTGATGCTAGAATCGATGGTGACAACAACACTGCTTGTTTCGATGATTATGTTCCAATGAAACCAGATCCAAAGTTAAATCCATACAATGTCGGTTACGTTGGCGAAAGAACCATTCTTGAAAAGTCTGGTTCTATTGAACAATCTCCATTTACTAACAGAACTTACAAGGTGATCAATGAAAACTCCATCAACAAGGTCACCGGTAAGCCAGTCGGTTACAAGTTTGAAATGCCAGCCAGACAAATGATGATTGCCTCCCCAGAATCATACAACATGAAGAGAGCCACTTTTGCCACTCAGCAGATGTGGGTCACCAAATACCATGATGATCAATTGTACGCTGCTGGTGAATTCACCAATCAATCCAGAACTGACACTGGTCTAGGCCAATGGGCCAACGGTTCAGAGAAGGTTAGAAACACTGACATTGTTTTCTGGCCAACTCTAGCTCTGACCCATCCACCAGCAACTGAACAATTCCCAGTGATGCCATCAGATTTCATGCAATTCTTGGTCTCACCATCATCATTCTTTGAAAGAAACCCAGCTCTAGATGTTCCATTAGCTAACAACAAATTCAACAAGTCCAAGTACTACGAAGAAGCTCATAGCTCTCCATCTATCCAAGCCCAATCTGCTAAGGCTTGTTGCAAGACTACTTTATAGGCTCCTGGTGACTCTTTCTTGTATACTATGTGCATTCAGTTCTTAGATATTCTTTATGTTTGATTTTTTTCTGTAGTGGTCATCCTCGTGAGCCTGCAGCTTTCCGTATCGCACTGCTCTGAATTTATCGGTGAAGCGACTACTATCATAGAGTTCCTAAAACATTGTTTTAGTGGTTGCTATATGACTGAGCCCATAGAATGTTCATTCTGAAGGAAATACTAGTATACTACATGAGATTAGTAGGTCATCAATGCATTGAATTGTATCCTCTATCTAGGTGGCATATGTACAGGGTTGGCTCTAGATATTTAATGAAGCCTGTTCGAACTCCTTCTTCTTGGCTTCGAGTTTAGCCTTCTTTTCAGCTTCTCTCTGTTGCTGCTTCAGTTGTCTTTCCAGCTTCTTCTGATTCTGTTGAGTCTTCTTCTCCTCTTTAGATGCCTTCTTTGGAGCTCTGGCCTTGATTGTTATTAAGTATTTAGCACGGATGTCCCCTTCAGCTTGAACATCTGCATCAACGAAGCTCTTCAAGTACTCCAGGATCTTCTGTCTTCTAATTTCCTCGAACTCGGCAAGTCTTGGTGGTTGATAATAGGGGTCTTGAGATTCTTCAATGGTAAAGGTTGTGTTCCTATTGCCCAAGTTTTCCTTCGTATCGAACAAAATGACAATGGTTTGATCTTTCTTCAAATGGGATTCAATTTCAGCTCTCTTCTGATTTTCCAAGTCATGTTGGGAAATACTCCATGAGATCTTGATGTACTTTATACCCGACTCTCTTTTCTTTTCTCTAGTTCTTCCATAAAGTTTACTCTTTTCCTGAGCCAATTTCTCATTGTAATTCTTCAAAGTGACATCCTTGGGTATGATTCTAACGAATGGGATCTGTTCATTGTCAATGGTCTGGACACTGACGATATCAAATGAGTCCTCAGGACCCAAGTTCTTAATGAAATGTTTCAAAGAATCTTTACGGACACCAGGATCGGTATAATGCATCACTCTCAGCCTTGGAGTAACATCAAAGACTTCCTTGATCTTCAATGTAGTGTATTCATTATCCAAGTCATTGATACCAGCGACCCATTTGAATGTTTCAGGGTTATAATCTCTGGTGGTTAATAGATCAACTGGAGATAAGTTCCTCTTTACGTCAAATGAAGCCTTTGGTTTTCTGAAATGTAGATGATCAACGTTGCCCTTTTTCTTGTTGTATGGATTCTGGTTCCCTTGTCTATTTTGATTGTTTCGATTCTGAAAGGAACCACCGGTTCCCTTCTTAATATCATTAGGGATACTTGGAGTGCTTGCATCAGTTAAAATCTTGTTCAATTTTTCGTTCAGATCCAACTTTCCTTTCCCCGAGGAGTAGAAGCGTGAACATACGGAGACACTCAGTGGCCGTAGTACTGGACGGAATGGAAGCATCTTGTGGCAGTGTGGATATGTTCAAATATGGTGTAGTTTTGAGTTTTTTTCCCTCCATACATTATTTCTTGAGCCGGTAAGGACACTACGCGATAATCAACCTTATATAAGGGCCATACAAGTTATGCACCATTTGCTATGAAAGACAGTTTCTTTCATGGAAAAGAAAGCGTACCATCCTGTCGGAGATAAACGGAGATATGTTTTTAAGAACCACCTACTGATCTCAAGCTAGAACGATTGGTTTAGCTTGCAGAAACTAGCTTCAAGTTAAAGCTATCAGGGGGTTCAAGTCTTCTGGGCGTTTCTGAGATGTTATGGGCTCAGTGGACGTCAGAAACGCTATACTAATCGTTTCCTTGCACCAGCAGCCAGTTATGCTATATCTACATTATGAAATCATTTAAAAAGACACACAACACTTTAAAAATGCTATGTTCACGCCAATTAACCCCGTTATATTATGGTCAAGCTTAGTGATAACTTGGACCGGTGACATCGCTGGAGCCACAAACATATCATGAAAGCTATGGATTTGTCATGGCCAAGTCCATCGATCCCCATGTAGTTGCCATTAGCAACCTCATACTCTTTATTGGTATAATAGGGTGTCAAAGCAAGCCAAGACCATGCATTGAGTCAAACAGATTGACGAGCCATGGCTTGCTCTCTTAGCCTCTGAAGGGTAGGTGAATGTGTATGTGATTCTATGTCATAAACAACAGGACAGTTCTTATCACCGAATGGGCGCTCTCTTCTGGCTTGTTGATAGACGGTTAGATCCGTCACATATTCGGACTCTAGTTCCTCTATATTGTCATCAATGGAGTTATAGTTATTCATGGACCCATTGGTAAACAATTCATCTTCTTTGGAGTCGATCGTGAGTATTGAATTTGCATAAATGGCTCTTGTTGAAGCACGTGAAGATGTGATCGAATTTGTTCTTTTCTTTGGCAATAATGGAGATCGGATGTTTGGAGAGTTCAAGTGTTTCGAGCTGCTTGGGAGCCAGTATTTCTGTTTCCCCGAGTCTGTATATCTTAGGCCTTCGTTGAATCTAGCCATTCTTGATTGTGACAATGGATGAGAAATCAATGCCTCAACCGAGTCAAACTGTCGGTAATCATAGGAATCACCAGAGAAAGTAGCTTGGAAATCATACACCAAGTCACCAATACCCAACGTATCCCTCAATGCACTCTTGAATGCCAACCTACCACAACCGGGCAGTGATAAGTGATCGTATTCGGTATATGAGAACGAATACCAATGGCCAATGGCAAACCCGATTAGTTCAACACAAATCAATGCATTCTGAATGGCAAAACCCAAGGTATTCTCCGAATCTGAGGCATCATTTCGTAGCACACCAAACCAACTCAGCAAGCCAAGAATGACACCTTGCCAATAACTGGCAAAGATGATCAATTTCACACATAAGAATTTCCCCCATGGATTGAAAGGTTTCAAGTCAGTGTATAAGCATTTCCAGAACAAAGCTAGTTCATAAAGTGAGATACTGACACTCAGGTTATAGACAAAGTTGATCAGGAAGTACATGTTGAAGATCCCTGTGGAGTTCTCGTTCAACTTGAAGAATTCAGTAATAGCAGTCAGAAGGCAAATCATAGGCTTCAACCAAACGTATTGCAAGATACCTCTCTTTACGTTTAACAAGGTGAAAGGATCAGAGATGTCCACAGCAGGAAATAACTGGCTCATTGGCCATGGATGGTTCACCGGTTCCCTACCGGAGCACATAACGACGATGTTTCGTTCACCTCCTAGCAAATGTGTCAACAAGGAAAAGAATGTGTATATGACAAAGGCCTCGTAGATCTCCTTGACGGGCTCAAAGAACTTTGACAGCGGGAACCAACGGAGGGAGACATAGCAGCAGATAGCGAACAGCGGGATCATGAGCTGGATCCTTATGATGAGTCTTTGCTGTGTGGGCTTTCTGTAGTTCCTCAGTTGGAGTGATATGCCAACCAACGACACCAGAGTGGCCAGCAGGCACGACATCCCACAGATCGCGATAATGAAGCTGCAATAGTGTTAGTCTGAAAACTAATTGCTGCCCTGACAGCTGTTACTTACTTGGGGAGAAGCACTTCGAACATGGTGGCGATTGCTCACTTTGCCTGTTAATGTCATCTTTGTATTTCAAAACAGGACCTTTTTTTATCAGCAAAAGAAAAAAACACACGATCCTTTGACACATTCGATAACCAACTCCTGGATACAAGGCCAATTGAGCATTATGTGGGCTTTATGGCTGCTTGGACTGCTCTTTAACACCGCGACTACAGCAATGGCTGCTGGCGTGGCGTGAGTTCCGTGGATCAAACTGACACTTTTGGTCCGTTTACTAACAAAGAAGTAGCATCCATGGAACTATCATATCAAGGATCCATGGCCTGCTGCCCGAAGACATCCAGGAACAACAGTATCTCCCATACCTGATTGGAGGAGCTTTTTTTCCAGACTCTTTCTATGGCTGTGGGATTGACCAGCACAACACTTCAGAGCACATTCATTGGCCTCCTTTCTTGAAATCGGCTGTGGAATACTATAGAGAGGCCCGATATCAGATGAGGCCAAATGAGGTTTTAGAACTCAAAGCTTTCATTTATGGTGTATTTGCACACCAGGCTGCTGACTCGTCATGGCACTCACTGGGCATGCACGAAGGTTTGCTTGAACTCCTACAACATATGGATTTTGGTGGTGATGGAGATCGGGCACACAAGTACCTCGACACTGCTGGTGATTTCCTGCAGTTATGGAGAGTTACCGACTATGACTTCTATAGAACCCCACTGAAGCTACCTACTACTGTTCACATCCTGAAACTGCTGCAGAATGAAGGCTTAACAGTATCGCCAACTGAGTTGTTCTACTGTTTTAGAAGAGGCGAATCAGCAATGAAGGCAGAGATACGAGTAGCTGACGTTATGGGGCCCATACAGGCTGAGACATCGCCATTGTTGAATGATATCCTGGATGGCTACTTCCTTGGTGGAATTGAAGAGATTACAAGTTCCTTGCAAAAATGTCTTCCAAACCTGGATAGATGGCTAGCCCATGGACCAGCTAAAAATCCATGGAGTCTATGTGGTTCAATAATTGAAAACTCACTTTTAGTCGAGACCAAAGTCAATACTCTCTCTAAAAGTGGGCTGATGATCAGTCCTTATATACCACTATCTCACTTTGGTACCTCAATAGCGGTGGGAAACTTCTTGAATGAGCCATCATTAGCCATTGGTGCTCCACATGAAGAATCTTCGGGGTCAGTGTATGTCCTTGCCTTGAAAGATTTCATCAGAAACACGAATGAAGTAGGAACTAGCGTCTTGAAGAGCTCTAGTTCCGGGTTTGAATATTCAAAGAGATTTGGCAGCAATGTGGCTGCCTACAATCTACTTGGTCATGATTTCACATTGGTTTCAGAGCCTGGTACATCAAAGCTTTATGTATACTCAGGTGCTGAGAGGGTTCTGACTATATCTGACTCGAAGGCTACTTCAAGGTTTGGCGCGTATGGGTTCAAGCAACAAAACACTGTGATTTCAACATACGATATCGATGGTGATGGACTCACAGATATTATCATCGGGTCTCCATTCTCTGATGCTGAAGGTCCACAATCTGGTGAAGTCACTGTCTTATCTGGTGATTATGTTGCAGCTTTAGTATTGAATGCACAGGGGATTCAAGAAGTCGATGTCTCCCTTTTGGAAGTTTTGAAGTTCAAACTACCTAGTGAATTCAATCTAAACGATAGTTATGAACAATTCGGCGCTTCCATTGCCGTTGATAGTTTGTTCGTATACATCACGGCTAATGGCCCAGGTGCTGTATTTGTCTATTCTCACCCTGGTGAACACAAACACACGATTCAAAAGAAGGTCATTGATGATGTACCTGCGAAAAGGAGGACTTCAGAGGAAACAGGCAGATTCGGAGCTAACTGGATCATTACCGACACTTCCCACGACAAAACGAACTACTTGATTATTGGTGAGCATGCCAGTGGAACTTTGGAAAGTCCCTTGCAAGGAGCGATCTATTTGTACATAGTCAGTGAAACTGGAAGCATAAAGTTCCATGCAAAAGTGAAACCAGACTATAAACTGGCTTCATCAATATCTTCTTTTGGATACACTGCAGTTGTACATGGTGATCATCTTTTTGTGTCAGCTCCGGGGTATGATGAGTTCAGAGGTGCGATTTACAAAGCGAGCATCCACAGCCTCTTGAGCTTCAAGGAGACAGAACAACAAGCCAAAGAGATATTTCTAGTGGGCGAGGAAGGTTACAGTGGATTTGGCGAGTCTTTGGCTGTTTATGACGGTCATTTAATTGTTGGGGAGGCCAAGTTTGGGTTCAACGAGCTTTTCGATGACGCGAAGAAGTTGACGGGTAGAGTTGGTATTTATGAAATCAACTAGGTGAAATTGGTTGGCTGTAATGGGATTTAGGATTTATGGGTTATAATGATATAGCATTGATAGATAGTACTTATTGACTTTATTCATGTTGGCTGGGAGATGTTGATTGCTATAGCAACGTTATGACGTATTGTATACGCTTTTGGGCAGCCGAATTTGGCTAAATGATGCCGTTAGTCTCCAGAGGGAAAGTGACAAGCATTATTATCAGCACTCTGTAGCTCGGATATTCCTTCTCTAAGCTAGTGCCTCCCAGATCTGACATCTATTGTTTCAAGATCCCACTTTGGCCTCAGATTAGGATTTTTGTCACGCGCGAATTCCTGAGCCAGCAAAAATAACATAAACAAATCAAAACAAAACCACTTTAACCCCCTGAATTTGCCACCAAACACACGTCAGAATGTTGTCCCATCTGTTAAAGACTCGTCTAAGTTTAGCTGCTACTACTGTGAGCCCATTCGCTCTGCAAAGAGCTACTTTAACCTCATCCGCTGTTGCTTTCAAAGAAGCCACAAAGAAGGCCAAAAAGCCTTCTAAGAAATCTGCTCCAAAGAAGGCCGCTGCTCCTAAGAAGACACCAGCTAAACCAAAGAAGAAGGTTCCATCTGTGAAAAGATCTGTCTCCCCATATTTCTTTTTCGTCCAAGAATACTTCAAGGATAATGCTGCTGCTCTGAAGGAATTGCCATTTGCTGAAAGAGCAAAGGAGATCTCAGCCAAATGGGCCTCACTCTCAGAAAGCGAGAAGTCTCCATTCGTTCAAAGAGCTCAGCAAGATAAGGAAAGATATTTGACTGAAAAGGAAGAATATGAGGCCTCAAAGGGTCCAAAGAGACCATTGAACTCATACCTAAGATACTTCAATACTGTTAGAGAAGACTTGAAATCCCAAAACCCAGGTCTATCTATTACTGAAATTGGTAAACTAGGTGGTGAAAAATGGAAACAATTGGGCGAAAATGAGAAAAGAGAGTTTGTTGAAGCCTTTCAAAAGGACTTAGAACAATGGAAGGCTGATATTGCTGAATTCAAAAAATAGACTCGTGAATTTTGGTTGTAAACTGAAGAAAATTAAGCTGTTGTTGATGATTTGGTAATTGTTATTATCTTGATGAAGTATTTAAGAATATCAATCCTATGTTATAATGTATATGATCCATCCTACGTATTCAAGATATCCGATAATAATTACTTATGCCATTAATAAATACGTACGAATAGCCTATAATTTTCCTTATAAAAACCCAACATAGTATAATGCAATCAGCCCACATAGAACCCAACTATGCATTTCTCCAGCATCCTTTCATAATTGACCCAAGCATGATATTTGTTGAATAGACTAGTCCCATCACGGCCAGCACATTTCATAATCTCTTCAGCGCCACCTGGATGGAATTTCACATAGGGTGTGATGTTGTATACCTTCCCTCCCAGCATGGTCCAGCAATCATCTCTACTCTTGTGTTGTTTCAAGATGTCCTTGGTGACTCTCATTGGGAACTCAGAAGGATGAATGCCTCTTAGGTTTGCGCCGCTAGAGTTGAGTCTCGCCCAATCCAAAGGTGAATAGCCTGGCTGCAGGGCGACCTTCTTTCTAGCTCCAGCACGCTGAGCAGAATTCGCACTTGGAAATGAAGGCACAGGTGGGAGTTTTGCGGGCTGTTGTGGAGTTATGGGACCTCTGTTGATAGGTACTCTTGAAGGCACAGCTAGCGAAGACCTGGTACTGGGAGCTCGAATTGCAGGCTGATCCAGCGCAGCTCGTTGGTCTCGGAGTCTCTGTTCGAAGGGGCAGAGTTTCTGTGTGCTGTCCATGGTCTAGAGCAAGTTAATATGGTCAATAATGCTTTTGCCATAATATCGCTCTCTTTTACTACTCGGTTCGGCTCATTAACATCAAATCATCCGGACACCACTCCACCCCCCAAGAAATTCGTGAATCCTCTGCCTAGAAGTCCGCCTGGCAGCCCCCAGATTTAGGCAGAAGGATTTTCTTTTCCGAGAATCCTTGGAAACTCAAGCTTGACTTTCTCATATCACAATTGATACCCGTCGCAAAACACTGTGAATCCGCCCAATCTCCGCCTTGGACCATTTGCTAGGAAGTCTTACTTTACCTTTTTGCTACATTTCTTCGCTCTGCCTGGAATTGCCGGTGCCATCACGCGACTGCCCCGTGTTTTATGCCATTTTCCCTGATTGACAGGTTAGTTGGTTTAGCCTCTACGGAACAGGCTCAAAAAGTGGTAAGAATCTCTAAGGAAGACTATATCAGACGCTCTTCCACTGGGTTTTGGCACTACCTGTACCTCAAGCATTGGAAATTGTCCGATTTGAACCACAGACTGCGTATGTTATTGGTTGCTTCATTGACGTTTTTTTCTATTTACGTTTTATCACCAACTGTTTCATACTATTTACAATCAAAAGAACAAAAAGAAAAGATGTTCAGCTCCAAAAGACAGGACAAGTACACCACGGGACTTATAAACACCCGAAACGACTGTTTTGCCAACTCATCCATCCAGGCGTTTGCCTCACTACCCGGTCTGAACAACTACCTGAATGACATCATCAGATCTCACAACCTGTTGTTGAGTCTACCTATAAAGCTCAAGGAAGGTGAGACATTACCACAGATCCTACTGCATGAGGCAATGGCACAAATTGTTAGCCAATTACAAGAACCGATATCCAAAGAGAAACACATTTCAGTGTGGCCATTTCTCCAAGTCATTGAAAAGATCTTCAACTCAAAAATATCCACAAACCAAAATGATGCGCATGAATTAGTCCAATTGATCCTGGAAACTCTTGACAATGAATCAACCAAGCTCAAGAAATACGTCAAGAAGAATGCGTTGAACTTTGTGATACCCGACTTACCATTCAACGGGCTACTAGCTGACCAATTGACTTGTACTACCTGTTTGAACTCCTCAAACCCAAGTTTCCATCCCTTCTCAGTGCTCTCATTACCTGTACCTGAAGCTCGAGACTTTTCTCTCGCTAAAATGGTGAAAAATAGTGAAGTTGAGACCATCAATGGATACAATTGTCTAAGATGTAAAATTCAAGCCATTTTGAGAGCTGAAGAAACCAAGGCCGCAGCTGGCATCAACATTTCACAGGAAGAATCATTCCTAGTGTCAAAATTGAAAGTTCAAGAACAAAATTTAAGCATTAATGATGACTTATCCAAAGAACTAGAGGAATTTATCAAAGGCTTTGAGTATGCAGGTTTCAAAGCTAAAGACCTCCAATCTACGATTGTTAAGAAGACCCTAGTCGTCAAGGCCCCAACACTTTTGACTGTTCATTTGTCAAGATCGCTATTCACAGGCACATTCATCACCAGAAACAGTTGTAGAGTTGAATTTGATGAAACTTTGAACATTGACATAGATGACGACTTAGCATTAGCATACGAAGAGAAGTTAAAAGCTGCTAGAAAAGCTAAGAAGAAAGGCAACAACGGTGTAGCCACCCCCGGTGCCCCATCCTTGAACTCAATTCATATCAACGGTGTTGGTGCGGAAGAAGGTGATGGTAGTGATGAAGAAGATGATGGTGATGACGTTGCTATTGATGGTTATGAAGATGATAGATTAGAACCAGAACAGCTGAAAAGAGTACACTCCAAGGTTTTGACCAGCCATCTTGAACTGAAAGATAGTGATGAATTTGTCGAAAAAGTGGAACATTCTGAGACTTTTCCATCGTCTGACCTTGATGATGATTCAGATAAAGTTCGCTCCACTTCCACCGGTGTCACTAGCTTCGAAAATCCTGGTGACTCAGACGATGATTCCATAAGATCTGCTAGTTCCTACGACTCGCAAGAAGATAATGCATCTGAAGAATTGAACATCTCCAAAGAAAACGTGAAATACAAGCTACGCGCTGTTATCAGACACCAGGGGACTCACAATGCTGGTCATTACGAATGTTTCCGTCATAAACCATTATTTGTGAAGGATACCCTGACAGATCGTGTTGTTGACTTAAGTCCAAAGATAGACATTAAGGAAACCACTACTAATGAGAATGAATCTCAACCGGCATTCAGGACTGCCTCGCCTGACATCATGGTCAATGGCGCCATTTCCACTGGAAACACAACCACTTCTTCCAGAGGCACCAAAAATGATGCTCCTCCCTCCAACGACGAGAATATTTCGAGAGCTTCCGAAAATGGAGATGACGATGGTGCTTCCAGTTCTGGCGGGTTCTCCAAATTCAGATCTAGGTTAGGAAGTATTGTTTCACGTCGTTCATCAATCAGTCACGCAAGCTCCACACCACGTCGTAACTCCATCCATGGGACTCCATTGACCAGTTTGAATGAATCAACTGTGGAGAACGCCTCTCAGGATCTCAGAAATTTCAGCTTCAATCCCGATGCTAAGCCAAAGGATAAAAGGTACAAGAAGATTTCATCGGTGACTAAATTCCCATACTGGAGAATCTCAGATACCAGAGTTTCAGAGGCCAGGTTAAACGATGTGTTGAGAGAAAAAGCTGGGGTTTACATGATCTACTATGAGAAAGTCTAAGAAATAGGTGTGGTCCCTAATATTCCTTGTTCTATATAAGTTAATTATTTGCTAGATTTCACGAGTTTAACAATTTCTATACTGCGTTTGTTGTCGATTTAGAAATCTGTTGGTGAATTCCTGCTAACTCCACATGGTTATATTAAGTACTAAGCATTTTTTGGTAAGCTAATTATTTATAAATTGCAAAGGAATTTCTTGGAGTACTCAACTCATTTAAGGAAATGATGGAACGAAAGAGTACAGTAAGAAGGTCCCCCTCCCCACTCTACAATCAAATCATAACACTAGTTTAATTCATTATTAATTAGATCATAATATACAAGAATGTTCACATTAGTTCGTTCTAAGCAATGACAACAACCAGGTCACCAGCATCAACCATGTCACCATTCACATGGGCAATCTTCAAGACCTTACCTTTCTTTGTAGCGTTGACAACCATTTCAGTCTTCATGGCTTCCACAACAACTAAACCTTGGCCAACCTCCACTTCATCCCCAACTTTAACCAATGGTTTCCAGAATCTACCACTATATTCCGAGTAAACCATTTCAGCATCTTCAGGGAACTTCTCTTCTTCAGAAAGCTTAGCACCACCACCGCTAGCTAATTCTTCGTTGGCAACTTGAATCAATTGAGCAAACTCAGCAGCCTTTTCACCCTTTTGGGAGGCTTCGAACTCTTGGATAGATTTCAAGTTCTTCTCAATCCATCTTAGGTAATCTTCGTGATCAAACACACTTTCTTCAAATTGAACTTGGAATTGACCAGCCTGGGCATCTTCAGTGAATTTATCAATTTCTTCTTCTGACACTGGATAAAATTCAACTTGATCAAAGGGAGTCAACAACCATGGATGTTCAGTACTGTGAGAACCCAGTTTCAGCTTGTCCCAGATTGGAATGGTACGGCCAACCAGTTGATAACCACCTGGTGAGTCCATGGCATAGATACACATGTACATACCACCAATACCAACTGTACCATTTGGTGTGTAAGTTCTTGAAGGATTATACTTGGTACC
The DNA here is from genome assembly GCA_003707945.3 of Taiozyma bovis. NCBI lineage: Eukaryota > Fungi > Ascomycota > Saccharomycetes > Phaffomycetales > Wickerhamomycetaceae > Taiozyma > Taiozyma bovis. The sequence continues at coordinate 13,630 of PPMH03000040.1, read as the reverse complement.
CAATAGTCTGTGACGTGGATCTAATGGAACAGCACAAGGAGCACCTAAGAAGACATCACCTAGACCTAAAACCAAGAACCTCGCAGAGTACAACATGTCTCTAACTTCTTCACGTTGGATCCCATTAACATCAGCAATGAAATCAACATTGTTTGGTAACCATGGAGCAGTAGAACGAATGGTTTCTTGGTAACGAGTAACAGCATCAAGAGTTTTCTTATCTTCAAAGGCCATTGGTAGTTTGAAAACCTTAGACTTGATCTTCCACTTGTTGTCGAATAAAATCTCCTTTTCATAAGCGATCAAAGTTTCAATCAATTGAGGTTGTTCAATTTGGTAACCATCAAATTCAACCAAGACAGATCTGACACCTTGAGACATTTCAACGATACCAACAGTTTGATGATTTTCAACCAATTCAATCAAACGATTGATTCTGTAGGAGACGTTTAAGTCCATCTTCAAATCACCATACTCAACAAGAACATAACGATCACCGGCTTGGCGGTAGACAACCTTAGGAGCCAAGGCGTGAGGTTTGAATTCGGCAATGATTGGGTTTTCTGGCTTGGATAAGATCAATTCCGAACCAAGTGTTGGATAACCACCTTTGAAGTTCTCAATAGTGTAATCTTGTTTAGCTTTCAATCTTCTGGCAGTCCCATAGGAAACTGGAACAAATTGGATTGAATCACCAGGTTTGACTTGGCCAATCTTCCACATTTCAGAATCAGTAACAACAGCTTGACAAACAAACCCACCTAAAGAAGGACCATCACAGGTCAAGATGACAGGTTCATCCCCAGTGAAATTGATAGCACCCAATGAGTAGACATAATCATGTTGGTTGGAAGGATGTAGACCAGCTTCACCACCATCTAATCTAGCCCATTTTGGCTTTGGACCAATCAATCTAACACCAAATCTGTTTGAGTTGTAATGAACTTTCCATTTTTCAGAAAAGAACTCTTGAACCGATTCAGGATTGAAGAAGTCTGGAGAACCATGAGGACCACAAGTGACACCAACAGTCCATTCTTTTGCTTGAAAGTCTGGGATAAGCTCCTTTGGTAAGGCAACTGGAGCAGATTCCGGGGCAGGTAGAGAGTTTGATGGTAGATGAGGTTGACCCAAGAACAAGACATCACCCAATTTCAAGACTCTACCGTTGTAACCACCCATGTTACCCAAGGCGAAAGTGGATCTTGAACCCAAGTATTCACTGACATCAATGCCGCCTCTGATGGCCAAGTAGGATCTGCAACCTTTAGTCAATTTACCAACAGACAGTTTGTCACCACGTTTCAAGTTAATTGGTTCCCATTGGCTAACAACATTATCATTGACTTTCACTTCAACCTCACCACCTGTGATAGCAACAACTGAATCAGCATGGAACAATAATGAAGGACCATTCAAGGTCAACTCCAAGGCTGGAGCAGCATTAGCATTACCGACAATCTTGTTAGCTAATCTGAAGGAGTAAGAATCCATTGGCCCTGATGGTGGAATACCAATTCTCCAGTAGCCTGATCTACCAGGGTAGTCTTGAACAGTAGTGTAAGCACCAGCAGATAAGACTTCAAATGCATTAGCTTGGTAATCATAGGAATCCAAGATTTTGGTGTGCATCTTAGCGGCTTCAAACATTTCAGAGTTAGCAACAGATCTCAAGTAGTCCAAGTTGGTGATGACACCATAGACGACAGTTTCGTCCAAAGCCTTTTGTAATTTTTTTAAGGCATCTTCACGATCTTTACCATGGACAATGATCTTAGCCAAAGTTGGATCGTATTCAGCAGAAACAACAGTACCTTTTTGAACCCAAGTATCAACACGAGCCCATTCAGGGAAGGAAACATCCGTCAGTTGACCAGGAGAAGGTCTGAAATCCTTGACAGGGTTTTCAGCGTACAGTCTAGCTTCCATAGAGGCCCCGGTGACTTCGATCTTTTGGGCTTTGAAATCTGGAGCTTGGTTAGCAGCAATGTTCAACATCCATTCAACAAGATCCAAACCGGTGACTGATTCAGTGATTGGGTGTTCAACTTGAAGACGTGCATTGACCTCCAAGAAGAAAAACTCATCTCTTTTTTCCTCATAGATGAACTCAACAGTACCAGCACACTTGTAGTTCATGGAACCACCTAGTTGTTCAGCAGCAGTTCTCAAGGCTTGTCTAGTCTTCTCAGGCAAATTTGGGGCAGGAGTTTCTTCAATGATCTTCTGGTTACGACGTTGCAAGGAACAATCACGTTCGCCAACGGCAATAGCGTTACCGAAACCATCACCGAACATTTGAACCTCAACGTGTCTCGCATTCTCAACAAATCTTTCCAAGAAAACACCAGAGTCACCAAAATAAGCTTTGCCTTGATGTTGAACAGTTTCAAAGACCTTTGGCAAGTCAGATAACAAGTCAACTTTCTGCAGACCGATCCCACCACCACCGGCAGTGGATTTCAACATAACTTTGACAGAAGTCTCTGGGTCATCAGATAGACCTAGCTTTTTAGCAAAGCCAACAGCTTCTTCGACATCTGAAATCAAACCAGAACCAGGAACCAATGGGACACCGGCCTTTTCAGCGATCTCCCTGGCAGAGTGCTTCAAACCTAGCTTTCTAATGGAATCACCGGAAGGACCGACAAAAACGATACCTTCTTTCTCACATCTATCAGCGAAATCTGCGTTCTCCGATAAGAACCCATAACCTGGGATAATGGCGTCAGCCTTGGATTCCTTAGCAGCCTTGATGACCTTGTCGATGTTTATGTAAGTTTCAGCAGCTAAGGTACCATTTAATGAGATACCCAAGTCAGAGTCCAGCACGTGTTGAGAGTACTTGTCTGGGTCAGAGTAGATAGAAATAGCCTTGATACCTAACTTCTTCAAAGTCTTGATAATACGGACAGCAATTTCACCTCTGTTAGCAACCAATACGGCGTTGAATGGTTTCTTCTTTTGTGATTCTTCTCTCTTTGAAGCTTCGATGTAGGATCTCCAACCACCGAAAGAGGTGATGTCCTTGGTACCCTTTTGTGTGTAACCAAACTCTTCACAGATGAACGATTTGACCCACTCGCCATCTTCCAACTCAACAGAACCGATACCCAATGGTTCAGGAACCATGGCGATGAAAGCACCAAAGTTTTCTAATGGTACAGAGTAGACTTCTAAAGCAATCTTGGCTCCACCTTCAGTGACTCTTCTCAAACCAGGCTTAGCAACAGGTCCAACCTTAGGTAAAGCGTAAAGTTTGTAGTTAGCAGATGAGTTGGTGGCCTTCAACAAAGTGGCGTTGACTTTCTCTAGTTGCCAGTGTAGGGCCATACCTGATAAATGAGCACCAACGACGGCCAATTTGATAGAGTGTTCCAAATCTGGAGCTGGAGCAGAGACTTCATCACCTAGCAATGATTTCTTTTCAGTGGCACCTAATGATCTGTCATGTGGTGGGAAGGCAATTTTGATGTAGCGTGAGGCCAATTCTAACAAAGCGTAATCAGTGAACTTTTGACCAATCAAAGTGATACCGAATGGCAACCCATCATCTCTGAAACCAGCAGGGACAGAAAGGGCGGCTAAGTCAGCCAAGTTGACAAAGTTAGTCCAAGTACCTTGTTGAGAATTGACCAGGATTGGTTCTTTCTCAAGGTCTTCGAAAGTTGGGTTCAATGGGGCAGTTGGAACAGCGAGGACGTCAATACCTTTCAATAATTGGCGAACTTTCTGTAAGATACCTTGTCTCTTGTATTCATACTTGAAAGCATCAGCAGCATCAAACTTGGTGGCGGTCTTGATGATTTTGAAAACTGTTGGGTCCAAGGTATGCTCAGGTGGGTTTGTGGCTAGGAAATCTCTAGTGGCTTCATATCTCTCAGCAACCCATGCACCTTCATACAAGCATTTGGCCAATTCAAGCAAATCTGTAAAATCAATGGTGACAATCTCAGCAAAGGTAGATAGCTTTTCGATGGCGGCTTTGTATAGTTCTGGGTTCTTGGTTTCTCCGTACCATTCAAGGGACGATGGGATAGCAATGGTTGGTTTCTTACCGTATTTGACTAGTGGATTTGGTGGTAGTGGTCTAGAGTACTCGTAGTTGTCTTGATCTGGCTTGGCCAATGTAGATAAAACCAATTGAGCGTCTGATAGGGTCAAGGTGAAGATACCTACACAATCCAAGGATTTACAAGCTGGAACAACACCAGAACATGAGAATAGACCCAAGGAAGGCTTCACACCGATCAAGTTGTTCAAAGCGGCTGGCACACGAGTAGAGCCAGCGGTATCAGTGGTCAGAGCAAATGGAACAATACCTCTACCGACAACGTTAGCGGAACCGGAGCTAGAGCCACCAGAGACGTGTTTGTCAGAAAAGGCAGATGGCACTCTCCCGTATGGGGATCTCACGCCCACCAGGCCTGTGGCGAACTGGTCCAGGTTGGTTTTACCAATGATAATTGCACCTTGGTCTTTCAGCAGCTTAGCGACCGTGGAGTCCTGTTCAGGGGTGTATTCGAAAGATGGGCAAGCAGCGGTGGTGTTGAAGCCCTTCACGTCAATGTTGTCCTTGATGGCAACCGGGACACCGTACAGTGACAGCTCTTTCTTGTTCTTCTTGGATTGGACGATCTTCCACTGGTGCTCCAGCTCTTGTTCGGAGGCCAGGGAGATCCAGGCAGGATCTTGTGGAGCAACCTGTTGTGATTTGACCAGGGACAGCAGAATGTTGTAGGAGTCCTCTGGGGTGGACTTGTGGTGGAAGTCCAGCCAGTCTTGAATAGTCCAGCCGTAGGTAGCCATATTTGTGTGTAGTGTTTATTTTAGTGGTTAACTACTGATCACGACATGGGGAAACAGTGGGCAAGACGGTCTTTATAACTGTGAGCAGTTGATTTCTTGTATTCTCTGATTTCCTTATCGATATTTTTCATTGGCTAAAGCCGATGATTTGCAGGCCTAAAACTCCCGCGAACTTCGTTGGGAGTGAATGGCATTTTGCCTGTCTGCCAAAGGCGTCGGGCGCGCATGTACGATTCGGCGGTTGACACAAAAAAACAGCAGTAAATGGGAGAAATATGGACTGAGAATTCACTCTGATTATCTGAAAGCAACCATTCCCAAGCTCCTAGTTCCTGGTTCATTCATGACGTCTTTTCCCACTGTTTTCTGGCTCTTCTAGAGCCCTTAAACCTCCGTTTTCTCCTCTCAACGACCCCCGCCCCTGTTGCGCAAACCGCTGATAGCGGCCCCTACCGCATTTCGGCCTTTCCATCTCTCTGCCAATTGTCTACGGCTCACTAAGAGAATGCCGGCGAAGTGCTGGTGGGTGATGGATGTCTTTAGATAACGACAAATCAAAAAACAACAATTGTGACGTAAGCTGCACAGGATTTCTCCGGCTAAATCCTTTGTCCAGGCACTGATGCCTACATGGCTTCCCAAGGTCCTCAGAAACCATCCGTGAGCATCCGTGAGCAACCATGTATGAGGTTTGGTTCCTTCACTAAGGACGAGTCAAATAGCTCTAGCTACAATAGAAGTTGACTCTTGAAACCTATTCCAGAAAAAGGACCTCAATCATGTAATTATGCTTCCTCCTCCCGCCAGAGAGAAACATTGCATCTTCGTAAATATCCTTGGCCGATCCATATCATATTTGCAAATGGCTGAATCGATCTCACCATAAAATACTTCTTTACCAAGAATATCCAGACGAGGAAATTGATACCCATCAACCTCGGTGTGGGGTTCATGACTTGATGATAAGTGCTCAATTTTGGGAGTGAGTTATCAGAATATTCTGTATTTGCTGTTAATGCAGAGTTAGCCTCCTTCCTGGTGCTGTCAAGCCCAGATTCCACATCAGAAACACCAGAGGCATTAGAAGCACCAGGATTGTTGATCCTGTGTTTTCTCCTTTACTTGATGTCTTTTCTTGGAATGGTTCTCACCAGAAGATTGACTCCTTGAAACTCTTAAATTTCGTTTTCTGCTAACATTCTCAGAATCACGACCCTTTGTGAAAGATTCTCTAGAATTCGAATAGGTTTGTATGTCATTAGCAGCTTTCCACAATTGTTCCTTAGCTTTAAAGATCTCCTCAAAGGAATATTGGGAGCTAAAGAAAGAAAGGATCATTAACCTGATACCCTCTTTCTTGAAGAGCTCGAATGGACCAAAAAGTTTAATTCCAAACACACCCTGGTCATCAACATTGTTACTGATGTGAATGAACAGGATATATTCTCTGTCTATCAATAAACCCTTGGTACACTGAGCCTTAACAAGTTGTTGGATCAACTTATTGAGTATCTTGCCAAATGGCTTAGAAGAGTCAAAATCTATGAGGGAGTCTTGAATTTTGCTCATCACCTTTCTACCATCTGCAACTCGGTACTCAAGTCCTTCTATGTCTTCTGATAGTGACCTTAGTGCATTGAGAGCTTCACCTGTGAAAATTAATGGTTTGATCTCGGCAATACCTAAAACAAATAAAGGAAACACCTGTCTGTTGAAAGGTAATTCCTCAACAAGCGCCAAGGACAGTAACATGCCAGCAACTCCCCATACATTGGGCGCCTTAAGACTTATGTGTGTATCAAAGTCAAGGCCTTTATACCTGTGAGCTGTTGGCAAACGACCATCCTTGATGATCTCAATCCTAATATTGTTTAGCTTCTTTGCAAACTTCGCATAATATTCAATGAGTTTCTGGTATGTCATTTCCGACTCATCACTAGCAGCGTTGCATCTCTTGAAGTTCAGTTCTAAGAAGGGTTGAACAACCCCAGACATTTGGGATCTCAAGAAAGCTTCAAAATCACTTTCATTTTCTAGAGGAAAGTAACTCAGTAAGGCTGAAACTAAGATTTTCAAATAAGGATAGTCAGGGTCCTTTGTAGAAAGGGTTTGGGCGATATAAGGGATATCTGAAACAAACAAATGCTGCAACGGATATTCAGCGAAGAATTTGTCGACATCACTCGATATCAAAAGGGATGAGGAGCCTTTTCTAACTGGGTCTCTGATGTGTAGCGCAGTGCAAATGATCCTGTCCTCCCACGTAGCAGTTTCATTTTGAAAGTGGTATACTTTGTGACCAATCTTGACTGGACCAACAGTATAAGACGGGCTGTGATCTGTTTCTGAGGGGTATAATTGAATATTTTGGTGTGGAAGTCTGGAGTTGAGAGCTGATAAGACAATAGTCTCAGTGGACTTTCCAACAAGACCTTCTATCTCAGTATGCCCTTCGTTGTCTTGTGCAAACATTTCCCTAGCGTTGGTACGGCGTACTACATCTGAAAGGTTTTCACTATCAGGTTGACTGGACATGGCTGTTGAGGCTCGTGTTTTGTGGTTATGTGTCAAAAGTTTGTGTCAAAGCAATGAATTCTGAGAAATTGATAGAATTTGCAGAATGAGTTAGCGGATAGAAAACTATACAACAGACTTTGAAGATTCAATGGCTCAACTGGTGGACTTTGATCCAGACTGACCATGAAAATATTGGAAAGGGCTTGTCGCTCAGACGAATGGTCTCCCAGCTATTGTAAGCTTTCAAGATCTTATCAAATTAGATGATGGTAGCGTAATTCGTGGTTATCATCCCCTATTGCTCCAAAGACTTCAGAATGTTTCACAGTGGCAAAGGAAAAGCTCAGTCACAATGAGCTAGAGTCTACACTACGAAGTACCTATATCTATTACTGCTAAATCAAGAGAGCCCGGGCTTGTCAGTCATAGATTTGGAATTACCACACTCCTATCTTCATTGTGCAAAGTGGCAACAATCCAAACGTCCCAGTTGTTCTTCCAAACAATACCATCAATAATCATTGCAGCCCAGAGTTGAAAGAAATTAGTACCTTACAATTACAGATTCCTCCAATACGGTTTAGATAGTTCTATGTCATATTTCAGTTGTCTCATTGCCATCGACAGCAGGACTAACAAACATCCCATGGTTTTCAGACCCAAACCAGATAAACTATACATAGATAAGGCAGTGATGATATCGATGAACTGATCGGTGGCCCAGGAATACCAACTTCAAAGACACAAGAACACGGGTCCGATGAGGGTAATATCTCCCACGGGAACTTTGAAGAATCAATCAATAAGTTTGCCTATGATACACCTGTCCAAAAGAGAATTACTGGTGCCTATGATATATCTGGATGTACGTTTTTAATTCTGTTTCGAACGGTAACCAGAGAGTTAGTAAATCGTTTAATGAGTATGGCAAATCCGTATCTCAGATCTTGAACGAGCCCGTTGATAATGCTAGGGAGGTTTGATGAACAGTTTGAGCAAGTCCAAGCTTGGTTTCTGAGGAATGGCTTAATAGATAAACCACCCAATTCAAGGAGCAGTTGTATCTTGTGATTTAGCTAGAATACTACAATCCCTGCAAGGTGGTGAGCGAGGAACTCCAAAACGACTGCCACTACTTCTAAAACTCAAAATTTGGTTGTATTCATACCGAGCTGACCTTTATGGCCCATATATATATATATATCCTAGTGTACTTGTAATAGTACTAGTAGCTGTGATTCCATTAATCCACTTGGTTGATTGTACACAAAGTCAAAAAGCTAGTTGCCTATTCACCTAATTACGCCTCCTACAAATCTCATAAGCCCTTTAGCAAACGAGTAACTTCATCGACGTCATCACCACCACGAGCTTCTTTCAGCTTCTCTTGGACTTTCTCCACCACTTGATCAACACTAATGACTTCACCGTCATCATCAGCGAATTCAGGACCTAATCTCTTGACTCTTACTTTACCCTCGGCGTATTCTTCCTTACCCAAGATAACAGCGACTTTGGCTCCTGACTTTTCGGCAGCCTCGAATTGCTTTCTTGGATTGGCCTTTGCCTTGAACAAGTATTCAGACTCGATATTGTTGGACCATAATTTCTTAGCGATGGCCATACGCTCAGGTAGATAACCCTTCCAATCGGCACCACCACCAAAGGCCATGATGTACGCTTGAGTAGCAGTTGGTTTCACAGATGAGACAGCAGCGGCTTCTCTGGCCTTGATCAGGGAGAAAAGTCTCTCGACACCAAAGGAGACACCAACACATGGGATGGAAACGTTCTTCTTACCGTTGGCATTGGCGAACATGTTGACCAAGTTGTCGTATCTACCACCGGCAGCGATGGACCCGACACCGACGTATTCTGAGGCGTCTTCATCATCGGACTTCTTCTTCTTCTTTAATTCAGCTGCGTCTTTTGGTGGTGCAGAAGCAGCAGTGACGGCTTCGTAGATCAAACCGGTGTAGTAATCTAGACCTCTGGCCAGGGATAAGTCAAAGGAGATGTATTGTTCAATTTCAAAAGCTTGAACGTATTCTAATAAGGTTTGCATATCATCTAGACCTTGCTTGGCGACGTCATCACTGACTAGCTCTTCTTTTTGTTGTAGGGCAGCTAAGATTTCAGATAATGAACCGCTTAATTTGACGTATTCACCAATCTTGTCCGCAGTCTCCTCAGTTTGGTTCTTCTCTTCAACCATTTCCTTCTTAACAGCTTCCCATGGGGATTTATCTAGTTTATCGACAGCAGACGAGATCTTTCTGACATCCTCATCTTTAACTCCACATACTTTGAAGATACCATCAAGGATCTTTCTGTGGTTCAATTTGATCTTGAAATCTTTAATACCCAAGCCGGTCAAACCTTCAACCAAGATGGCCAGTACTTCAGCATCTGGGACCATTTTATCATATGAACCAGCAACATCGAAATCACACTGATAGAACTCTCTCATTCTCCCCTTGGTCATAGCCGGTTGATCACGACGGTACACCTTGGCGATGTGATATCTCTTGATACTTTGGACGTTGTTCATGGCAACGTATCTGGCGAATGGGACGGTCAAGTCGTAACGAAGGGAACAGATCTCACCACCTTGATCCTTCAAGTCATAAATCAGTTTAGAGTCTTCACCATACTTACCAGCCAGGATCTCCTTCAGTTCGAAAACAGGTGTGTCAATGGTGACACCACCGTGACGCTTGAATAATTTGGACAAGGAGCCAAAGATGGCCTCTCTGATGACCATATCTTTATCAGCCCAATCTTTGGTACCCTTTGGCACTTTCAGTTGGAACTGGGCAGCTTTGGCTTCCTTTTTAGATAGTTTTTTGGCGTCTGGGGCAGCTTTGGCTGCAACATTAGCGGCAGGGTGGGCAGCTGCGGTGGCTTCGGACATTATGGTTCTCTTGAATACGTAGATGTTGTTCAAATGAAGCCGTTTCAACATAAACTGAGGCTATCTGATGGTCAATCGATGGATGTCGTCAAAAAATTTTCTTTTCCTTGTCCTTGGTTTGAGTCAAAAGAATTCGCGGGTAGATAACATACACACTACATGACACATTAGAATACAGTACATTTATTTGAACTTATCGTTCACAGAGTCCCAATTGGCCTCAAACTCGGCCTTAGACAGATACCTCTCATAGGAGTTCATGCTGGTCAGGATCCCAGCGCCGATCCAGGTGGAATTGGCCCTTTCAAGGACATTTGGGTTGGTGAAGGACTGAATTGCAAATTTAGGCAAGAATCTTGCAAGGTCGCTTAGTAGTCTCTTTTCTAGGCCCGCGAGCAGTGAGCTACCACCGGTAATTACAATACTGGATAGCAGCTGGGAGTAGACACCTTGGGATAGTTCAGCCTTTTTCAAGCCGTTTAGGATCAGGTCTGTTAGTCCGAATGAATCTTGGGGAAGTTCATCAACACCTGGGAAAGGATATGCTAATGGCAGGAACAAGGTCTCAGCTAGCAGGAATTGTTCTTTTCCAACCTGGATCACTTGGCCATCTGGTAATTGGAAGCTCTTTGGGGCAATGTTGAACTCAGCTTGGGCATTAACGATTGGGAAATCTGATATGCTTAACACGGTGGCTTTGAAATCATTGATCAGTTCAGCAACTTTCAACTTTTTGTATGAGTCTGAGCCTTCAAAGTATGATTCAAGAGGTTTGAATTGATTCAGATAGTTAAAAACGTGTAAATTCAAAAAATCACCGGCGAATGAACTATGGACAGCTCCTTTTGGTAAGACAACACCTTCAAAGACAGGAGTCACACTGACATTGGCAGCACCAATGTCAACGATCAAGCTAGTAGCCTTTCCAAGTCCATAAGTGATGGCCAAAGGGGACTTGATGATGGTCAAGACCGGGATTTGGAGTTTATTAAAGGCCAATTCAGCAATTTTAAGTCTGTTCTTTTTGTTGTTCCATACCTCTTCAGTGATGGCCAGTGGGGTCTCCTCAGGGGACACTTTCAGTTGTTCGAAAACATATCTCCAGTTGGACTCCAGAGCGTCCCAGTTGTAGACGACCCCGTCTTTTAGGATAGTGTACATATCAGCGTTAGGGTCCTCGATAACTGTTGTTGTTTTATCATTCGATTGGGCAACAAGGGTTGGGAAAGACAGCGAAGGTAGCGATTCGTTGGCGAAACCGGCACGTGTATATTGGGAGCCGTTCTCTATGACGAGGACGCTGATCTCGGACATGGCGGGTGGTGGATTGGCTGAGTGTGTTTTTTTTTGTTAATAGTTCAAAAGTTCAGGTTGGTTGGCGTGTTTTATTTTAATCAGTTTCGCGAATTTGGTGATTTTTGATTTTTCAAAGGGCCAAAATAGAAATTGGAAAGGAAAATGAGCATTCAATAAACGGCATTTATCAGCCGTCAAGAACCTCAGTCCATTGCTCATTGCTCATAGGGCCACATAAGATACACACGCATTCCCCCTCCCAAAATGTCAGACCTCAGGGAATACGAAAAGCTGAAGAAGGAGCTGCAACAAGCGATCCTGAAGAAGAAGAACCTTGACAGAGAGATCACACAGATAGAAGAGGAGATCTTCCAAAAAGAGACAACGTACCTTACAGAAGCCGGAAACTCCAACATCGTTCGAGGCTTCGAGTCGCAGGTGAACACCTCACTGAACAAGAAGAAGCTGGTTTTCACGGATGACGACCGGATCTTCTCACTGAGCTCCCACACTTTTGTAAGACACCTTCAGAAGAAGGAACAAGACGAGGACGACGAGAGTCCCGATGGCACACCAGTCACGTCCAAGAAGAGGAAGCGGGACAGGGAGTGAGCCCGGAATTGTATTGACAGCCTTAATGACCTAATGACCCCCTAATGGAAACGCTTCTGTAGTCATTCTTCTCTCTATTGCCCATTTAAATCATATAATTTCTTCAGTCGAGAAATCATACCAAGGAAAAAACAATCATTAACCTTATTACATAAACGACCGCAACTTCCTCCCCCAAAGTAGACCATGTCCAGAAACCTGGTGAGACACATCCACATACATGCTGCCCCCTCAGCGACTATCCCATCATCTGTGGCCATCCAACAGCACACCAATGCCTCCTCACAACAACTCCCATCAACGGGCAAGAGGCCTCTCGAGACTCCAAGGTTCCAGGCTTTAGGCACACCTCCGACTCTGGCCAATATTGCTCTTACACCTTCCTTACCTGTGTACATCCGCAAGAACTCTCTTCTGTCAGTGTACGGTGCCCAATTGCACAACATCACCACCACAAGATACTTTTTGGAACCTTTCAAGAGGATCTTCACAGGGTTTCATTCCTTCCAATATGAAAAATTGGACAGCACTGTTCCTTCCACTCTACTGGTCTCCTCTCTGAACTCCCAGAACTCAATCAGCATACTCTCATTGAAAGGGTCGGTTGATTGGGCAATCTTCCCAAGAAACTCTCTGCTCGCATACTCTGGTGCCAATTTGCACGTATCCACTAAATACATTCCGAAATACATCACAAAGACTACCAAATGGTATCAATTATCCTCCAATACGACCGAAAGTACCGGTTTGTTCAAGCCTTTGCAGCCTGGTTATTCGTTGATCTCTGGTCGTGGTGATGTTGTTTTGAATGGTAAGGGCTCTATCTTTAGGATCGTCCTTGAACAAGATGAGAAGATCGCTATCAAGAGAAACAATATACTGGGGATATCTGTCAATGGCGATGAGCTATCATGCTGTACACAAGAGCTACGTGGTTTGAACCAGTCACAAGCTATTCCTGCCCTAGAACAAGAAGTTGCCCTAACTAAACAAACCAAATTCCAGCAACAATGGCAATCAGTGAAATCTTTCTTTCAAAAGGTCACTGCCACAATTGTGGGAAACTTGCCAAGCTCTAAGCAACACTATGTCCAGATCTCTGGTCCAAGAACTGTCTTGATTCAAACTTCTTTACAACAACCAGGTTTCTTCATGAAGGAACAAAAATTGGATATTGTGGAATCAAAGATCTCTCGTGCTGTTAAATCAACAAAGACTGAAGACTACCTAAGTTATGCCACCGTGAAAAATGGCAAGGTTACTTTCCAATCCACTCCAGATTTCAGCAAAACTGTGAATAAGATCGAATCTTTGAAACCAAAAGAATAATAGACACATCACATCCACAACTTAAACAGCTACAAAACTACACAGAGCGTCGATCTTCCTATTTCCAGAATAATAAACATTATTTGCCACCAGATCGTGAACAGGAGACTGCCTTGTATCTTCCCCCGATATTTACTCACACCTTCCCCTCCT
>PPMH03000039.1:0-68748 GCA_003707945.3 Taiozyma bovis | reverse complement strand
CCAGACACCACACATCCAGACACCACACATCCAGACACCACACATCCAGACACCACACATCCAGACACCACACATCCAGACACCACACATCCAGACACCACACATCCAGACACCACACATCCAGACACCACACATCCAGACACCACACATCCAGACACCACACATCCAGACACCACACATCCAGACACCACACATCCAGACACCACACATCCAGACACCACACATCCAGACACCAGCTCTTGGAATACCACCCAAATTGAGCTATAAATGGCCCTTGTGGTAGCAACACGGTTACCAAACACCGTTGGAACGGAGATTCATACCAGTCCTGGCGAGTTAAATGAGAGGATAATTGGATCATTATCTTTCTTAGTGACCGGTAGTTATGGGTATACCGTTTGTTTACACACCATAAGGGTTTACACCTCTTTTTGGGTCACTTCCCACCCTTGCTGTTGGGTGAGCTGTTCCTTGCGGCGCCTCTTTATTTACCAGACAATCCTTAATCCTACCGCTTTAAGCTAAGCATGCACATACTGTTTTGATAATTTAATGATTGTAATTTCTCTTTACATTCTTATCCATCTCGAACCGTTGTCTGTTGGCTCTAAGTCTTATCCATCAGTCATTTCCGCTCATGATTTGTTCCGGTTAAATGATCCAGAAGTCGAGAAGATTGGTGCTACTAAGTCCTTTGGCTCCATTTCCACTACTGGTACACATTTGACTTCAAGATTGGTGCTGACTACAAACATCAATGTATTGTTGCTGGTCGAGTCAAGAACGTTGGTATCAATTAGGGCAACCAACGACATTTACACACAAATCACCTCGAACTTTACTTTAATTTCTCGCAAATGTATAATTGTAACATCAATATCCATACGAAACCCACTTTTCTGCATCTAACTAGCACAATAACTACACTTTTATGCCAAAATCTGGTATTTTGTTTTCTTTAAAATTTTAATACACATTATTATCTTTTTAATTTTCATTTTTAAAACTATACGTCTCCGATTCCACCAAAAGGCCACAAAATGAGATAAATGCCTACGGTGTGAAATCCCCGGTGCCTCCAAACACAAAATCACTAAGAAACATACCATAAGCACCCTCAAACACTACCAAACTCACCCATTCATCAAAAAACCCTTCAAACTTATCACAGGTTCCCAAAACTTTGTGTGCCACTGCCATATGCTCCCAAATAGTGGCAAAAAACCTCCCCATTGACCCTCCAATTTCGCGGGTTTCCTAAATTCCAGACAGTATTCCAACCACAACCCGCCTAGTCGTTATCTCCGAGTGATTTTCATAAGCTTTCGGTTGCGGCCATATCTAGCAGAAAGCACCGTTTCCCGTCCGATCAACTGTAGTTAAGCTGCTAAGAGCCTGACCGAGTAGTGTAGTGGGAGACCATACGCGAAACTCAGGTGCTGCAATCTTTTTTTTGGAATCCCTCTAGAAACCCTTTGGGAACCCACTGGTAACCTGTTACAATCTCCGCTGATACAAAACCCACCAAAGTGACTCCTTTGACTACGTTGGACGCACCCCTTATGGTCTTTTGCCTCTTGGAGGTGTTTGAAATTTTTGTTGTATCTATATACCTATACTTTTATGCCTATGGCCCTTTTAAAGAAAATGAAAAAAAAACCGAATCATGGCTTGGTAACAAAAAAAGTATGGTTAAATGAACAGTTTACACCGGCTAAATGGAAATCAAAATTCTAATGAGTTCCTTAATATGCGTGGGGCTTTAACGCTTTGACAGTTAAGGGTGACGTATCAACTGATGACAGCCCTAACATTGATTTTGCTGCTGTAAAGGTTCCATCATAATATTAAAATGAAGAATATCCTGGCATATGGCTGCTCATGAGTATCCATCATCATCGTCCACCCGGAAGTGTTGAACGTTTCCGCTATGTTGATTTCACATATTTAGCTTACATTGATTACAATGACACTTTAAGCTGGAGCTTTGAGTGACTCCTAATGATCTTGCCGAAGATCTTCACTAGTTTCGATTTCGCACATTATTATACCAATTATCATTCAAACCGAGAAGTAGTGAACTCTCTCGCTACATTGGTTTCACATATTTGGGCTATATCGAACACATTTCCACTTTGAAGTGGAGTTTTAAGTGAACTCTCATCTTGTTGTTGAGCATTTTCTTGGAGGACTTTTATATATCGATCTTGCACCCTATTCTGCCTATTATCGTCCCCACAGAGAGATACTGAGCTCTCCTGATACATTGATTCAACATATCCAAACTGCATTGAATACATTCACACCTTGAACTGGAGTTTTGAGGGTATTCCTGATGTTGTTGTTGGGCATTTTTTGTAATTTCCCATTCGCAGACTATCATGCCAGTTTCTTTCACCATCAGGAAGTATCAAACTCTCTGGCTACATTGGTTTCACATATCTAGCCTACGTCGCGTACATTAGCACTTTGAACTTTAGTTTTAAGTGCAATCTTAATGTTAGTTGCAGCTTTACTCTCTTTTGACTTCTTTGAGTATTATTGCCAATGATCAAATCAACGCTTCTTTACCATTCAAGATAGGGAACGAATGAACTTTAGCAGTTTAAAGTATACCAGCTCCACCAACAACCACTATTATCACCAAACAGACGGACCAAATGGGTGAGATCCATCAATGGTTTCAAAACTATCAGACCCTTCTACCAAAAAGGTAAAAGGGGGTTGTTGCTTTCACACAAAGGGCCAGACGATGGCGTTTCAGATGAATCTGATGTTGAAATTCCAACTCAACCACTCAGAGGAATCAAAACTCAACCAAAACAAAAAGAAACATACGGTAACATCGAGCTGTCCTATATTCAATCAGATCTTAACTACATGATCCGGCTTTCCTAATGTCATCTGACAGAATGGACTTCGAAACCAAAACATTTCATCTAACTCTATAGCTTTCAATTGGCTGAGCAATTAGCCGTAAAGCTAGAATCGACACGCCGTTATAGCGTTAGTTTTCATGTCCTTAACAGTGGACTAGCCAATCACAGGAGAACGAGTTTGAGAGAGTCGAGCCAAAAAAAAAACTTGATAAAAGGGACAGAAACATCAACATATTTACTACACTGACTGCGCTTATCCCAAAATGTCTTACACAGGTCGTCCTCTGAACGTGTTTGAGGACCTGAAGTATCAAAGAAACCTACTACATGGGTACCCCTGCTTTGTTGTGGGTGCAAAACTTCAAGCACCCGTATCGAAGCCACAGGTGATTGAAGCAGTTAAGAAATTGGTTGCTAAAAGGGTGGTTCTGAGGTCTAATGTTTTCAATGGAGTTGTTGAGGAGATCCAAGTGAATGCTGAGACCTCGGTTGACACCATTGATGGTGATGAACTCACTGATGTCTTGAATCAGCTTTTGTCAACCGAGTTCCTGACCGACGTTGACCTCCCACTTTGGAAGGTGGTCATCAATGGAAAGTGGCTTTTGATACAGTATGAACACACCTTGGTTGACGGCAACACCGGCTCTTTCTTCGTTGAGGATCTGATCACATTGCTACAGGGCGGAGAAATAAAGGCTGATGTGTTTGCTGACGCTAGCTCATTATTCAGGGCCAATTACTGGGATCTGGTTAAGTATATTGGGAAGTCATTCTTTGAGAAACAACCTAAGTTCAAAGGATTTAAAGATGCTAATGATTTCAACACACACAAGAAAATCATTAAACTAAATCAAGAGCAGTTTGGTAAAATCAAGGCTTTGACGAAAAGAGAGCATGTTGCATTTACTAGCTTATTGTCTTACATTCAGGCCAAAGCTTTGAAAACAAATGTTCAAGTTTCTGTGCCTGTAAATTTACGGAAATTTTTGGAGGTTGGCTTTGAAAGGGCCTATGGCATTGCTGTCTCAGGTATCACTCTTGATATTTCTCCATATGATAAGGAAATCAACTGGGATGAGGTGAGAGCTTTACAAGAGCAACTATCAATCAAAGCACAGCAGGAATCTGCGAAGAAAGTTGGTCTTTTGAAGTTTGTGGATAGAAGAAAGGTTTATCTTGATGGGCTCTCTGCTAAGAATCATCCAGCTGTGGAAATATCGAATTTGGGGCTAAGAACTCTTAAAGATGTGGATGAGTTTATCTTTTCACAGCCTAACCATGTTGGTGCTTATTTTACAATTGATGTAATTTCATCTTTGAGTACTACCAACATAACAGTTAGCGGGCCTTTGGAATCTAACGAGATATTTGATGATTATGTCAATACTTTACAGGAAGAACTTTTGAAGCTGGTCAGCTGAAGAATAGGATTGGAATCGGGATGAGGGAACAATGATGGAACCATTATTTATGACATTCCTATACCAATGTTGAGCTCTGATAAAGTAGATAGTACGCCTGCTTTCTGACTTTTGTGGTGGTTATCAGTAATCTTCTAGTCCATATGAGCTACATCGCCTTGACAGACGATTTTGGGATTTCTGTTCTGTGATGAATTTATGATGGTAATCAGCTCCAGTTTGCTTGAAGTTTTCAAGGACCTGATAACAAAACTACCGTGATAGCTGGTGATCTTCAAAATTTGGAGTTGAGGGCAATTGATATGAGATAAGAGAGGATCGTTGCACAACCCAGTACGTGAAGTCACAAGACTAATATTCAAATCCTGGAGAACCGGAAACTCTACCTGACAAATCGTTGAGAAGTTGAAAAGTGAACAGGTCCTTAAATGTCTAAAATTAACATTTGATAAGACCAACTGTGCATCCTGGCGATGGACATCATTGTGGATTATGAGACTAATGATATGTTCAAAACAATGTTTACTCATATTAGCAAAGAATAAAGCATTGCAATCATAAATGGATACCTTACTAGCACTCAATTTCGAAAGTTCAGACGTCAACTCAACATCTTGTAGTCTAATATCAAAGTTCAAGTAAAGTAGCTTCTCTGGATTTATGGTACCAGATAAGTTCAATTCTGAAAACCTTTTGAAATAGGCCTTGACGATTGTCAAGCCAGAACTTGCTACTAATGATTTGAGAAATGACTTGACTCCTCCAAAGACATCAAGATGGAAATCGTTTGCATCATAGATAAAGACAAGACCAGACATTGACAGGAGTCGCCGGAGTTGTATGTGGTCCAGTGTATCAATATCCACAATTTCAACCAAGTATATCTTATCATTGGGTACTCCCAGGTCCTTGAGACTGATCCTTCTAAGCCCTGGCTGATTCCAGTAGTGCAACTTCTTGTTGTGGTTGGTGACAACTTCACAAGTGTTGGACAAGAACTGTTGCAAACAGCCACTGTATACCACCGGAAGAAGAGTAGAGTGGTCTAGGTGCCTGATAACATTGCAGATGATTTCTGGTGGGAAGTCCCTGTGCATGTTCTGGATCAGTGTATGGAGTTAGAGGATACCTCGAATTAGCATTTGTTGTGACTTGAGAACTTCGCGAAAGCTCAGTATACCAAATCAAAAAAATAAGGCAGGGCAGGAATGTAAAAGAACAACGACTTCAACATACACAATCCAAAGCAAAGCCAATGGGGAAGAGTTTCACTTCTGAGCCCGGTATTGAGCACTACCATTCTCTGGATTCCGATGTATTCCGGGACGAGGAGTTCTACATCTACAAGTGCGGTGACCATGAAATCATCAGAAGGAAGATTGGTGGTTGGGTTAACGTTTCTAAGCTGCTACCTCTCCTATCACAAGCCTACCAAAGAAAGGCCGAAAACGACATCAGGCTCTATCCTCGTCAATTCAAATACCCTAACCAAGATCGCCTTCCTGAAAGATACCAAGGCATTTGGATCAGGTTGAAAGATGCCAGAAGCTTTGCCACTGTTTACCAAATTATGGATATTGTATCACCATTGTTGGCCTTTGAGAGAGTTGCCAAGGTGATCTACCACGGGTTTGAATACTATGAGTTCTTCTGTAATGTTGATGTTGAAACTAATGTTCGGATCTTAAGAGATGCGGAGAACAACAAAGTCAACATGAAGCAGATATTCATTGCCTATCGCAAATTGAAGCCTAGTTACGAAATTATTCCAATCCAAGAACGCCAATTTTATTCCTACTACAAGGAGAATAATGCCAAAAATATTGTCATTCGGAATGACTCTTCATTATGTGGTGGGTTTTGGATCCCATATATCGATGCTCAGCAGTACACAAAGAATCATGGGATCTTCACCAGAATGGTACCGATACTTGATTTCCTTGTTGAACCTGACGAAGCCAGTGCATTCCCAATTGACATCTATCAAGGTAACCAAAGATTTTCATGGAGAGCTGCGAAATTCACTGATACTGCATATGGTTATCCAAGAAGTTTCATTGGTGGAGGAGCGCCTTCCAAACCAGTCAATAAGACTAAATTTAGACTTGACGAACTGGTTGAAAAGAAAACCATCAAGACCACACTCACAAAGAAGCATGTTGAAACTGATTACACAGTTACATTGACAAGAAGATTTAGTGATGGTTGGGTCAATGCTAGTGAACTTCTAAGAATTGCATGTTTGGTTCGTGTTATTGAATTGAACTTTGGGAAAGAGGATCCCGAGAATTTGAGATTGACAGAAATGTACTATCGTGACCAGATTCAGACATTGAAGCACGAATCAGTGACCAGTTCTGCCGCCAAAGTGATCAATGGTAAATGGATTTCCACACGAGATGCCAAAGAAATTTGCAAGGAGATGAAGTTGTACGGCAACCAAAATGCTAAAGAGATCATCAGTTTCATCGAAGAGTATACCGAACCTGACAATAGCGACTCTGAAGACGAAAATGACAACATTGAAATGATCAACGAGAATGATTTTGACCGGATGAAGAAGAACATTAGCGTGACAGACTCTTTCTTCGAAAAAGATGGTGAATTTTCTTCAGAAGACGAAGTTGAACTGTTTGATTCAGATTCAGAATTAGTCAATGTTAAGGTCAAAGAATTTGACGTGCCAGATACCACAGACGAAGAAAGCGACTCTTCTAATCCAGTGGGATCACAGAACATGTTTGTTGAGGACCCGGATAACTTGTTTGGCGATGCTGACGACGATGTTTTACAACTCGGATCAGATGAGGATATTCCTAGTTGGCTGCCTAGTACCGCCCCTCCTTCCAACTTCACTGAGAATGATAAAACCGGGATCATTCGCAAGCTGAAGACTGTCAGAGATTCAATTAACCCATTGATCACCAAGAGACCACTACCAATCAAGAGAATTGAAGATAGACTAGACTATTTGAAAGAATTCCGTGCAATTACTCAAGAGATACAATCTGTATCCCAGTTAAAAGCTACTTTAAATGTATTGGGTAGCCACCACTCCATTTTCAAAAAAAGAATCGCTGAACTGGATAAAGACTGGAAGACCCAGGCGTTTACTGAATTTCCAAGTACCCCTGAAGAAGGTCCAAAGATAAAGAGTCTCCTGGGTGGAAGGCCTCCAACCTTACCATTCCCTCCGCACTATTCACCATGGCAACAGCCCCCGTCAAACCAAGAGAGCTATCTTCAACGGATACCTCAACAAGCTCCAAGACTGAATGTAAATTATCTGAAACCTGTCGCTACTGCCCATCAGAACTATCAATACTCACAACAATCTCAATCACAACAAAAGTACCATCACCAGAATCAATATTCCCCATTACCTCAACAACAATACAATTCACAGGATGTCCGTCATCAGGCACATCAAAGTTTGAAAAGAAGAGGTCAATTAAATGCGCTAGCTCCAAATGTCAACACATCCCAATTTGACAGAAACCAGCAATTCCAAACCCATCACCATCAACAACAGCAGCCACAGCAGCCGCAGCCGCAGCCGCCGCTACAACAACAGTTCCACAATCAACAAGAACATCAACAGCTGGGATTTTATAACCAACAGAATCTGCAGTCGGTTAAAAAGTTTCAGCAGCCGCAGCAGCAGCAACAACCGCTGAAGCGTCAGTATCCAGGTCCTGCCCCTGGTCTTGGTCTAAACCCAAGAGCACAACAGCATCCACAAAGAGATCAACAAAGAGATCTACTTCGTGCAACCCAAAATGGTCCACCATTCATTAAACCACCTCATCAATCTTCACAGGGAGGCTCGTTTATCCCAGGTAGATCGACAGCTTTCAAAGAACGTCCAATTGGTCCAGGAAATAGTTTTCCAAACGAAGAAGTTAGAAGAGTCGAGCCTTTAAATAAAAAAGAATCACCATTGGCTTTGATCATCAAAGAATGTGATACTTTTAATTCAATTGATCCTATTGATAACATTAAAGAAGGTGAATTTCGAAGAAATGATATCAGATTTCAAGATCCAAAGATTACATTGACTTATAGAAGGAGTAAAAAACATAGAGCATTGGCCCATTTTGAAACTGATGAAAGAGTGGAACTATTGAAGAGACGAAAGATTATGTTTGATGGAAAGGTTGATTTTGCAAGAACTTTGTCTGTGATGCTACGTGAAAAAGAATACAGAAAGACTAATGTTTAAAGTTCTACCTCTTTATAAACTTTAGCTAATGAATTTAATGAGTTTAATGTAAAGCTAATGAATAACGTTGAATAACGAAGTCGTTTTACTTGTAGATGTTTAAGCCACGATATGTTATATCAATAGAAATATCTAAACTTCCTATTCTCCATATCTGTAAGATCCAGGAATTCGTATTTATGATCTTGATTAATACCATCAGTGCTCCCTTCTTCTTCTTCTTCTTCTTCTTCTTCTTCACATTCTCTCTTTTTATTTTCTTTTTTACTTAACCACCCCACTAATAGACAAAGTGGAACTGCTACACATTGAGTCACCAAGATGGTGATCTTTGCAGGTGTATAATGTGGGAAGTCCTTTTCACGAAAGATTTGAGGACCGATGATGTTAGCAATCCCAAAGAACATCATCGTAGTGGTATTCCTGAAGACTCTCTTGGTGTAACCAGCGGTATTAACACCATTCCAAACATAGATCAAAGTGATTGTACAACTCCCAGAGTATAATAGATAAAGACCAAACAAGTTCCCAATCTTATTTGATAAATCCAAAGTGAGAAGCATGATAGCACCAATGATAGCAGGAATATACATGGAAACATGAATCAAAGTGATATTACCAAACGAAGCAATCAATTGCGTTGAACAAGTGATACAAATCACGACAATGACACCAATAGGGATTTGTAATAACGCAGTAACATAATTATCAAACCCAAAGGTGGCGGTTATAGTGGCACTAAAAGTACCAACTGCACCAGTGACAATTTGTGAACAGATTGTAAGAATTAACATTAACCAAGTTAACTTATCATGCAAGAATAATTCTTTAATCTGAGAGATCTTAAACTTCTTGTTCTCAACACCAGTTTGATTCTCTCTAATATGTTCCAAGACCAATAATTTTTCTTCTTCATTCAAGAACCAGGCAGAAGTGACATTATTTGGAAGATATAAAATAACAAACACACCAAACAGCACTGTAATAATCCCCAGCACCAAGAACAAGATTTGCCATGAATCCAAGACTGTGTTATGGACATGTTGGAATGCAAAGGATAACAACCCACCTACTATGTATCCCAACCCTGCAGAGTTACAATAATAGCCGATTCTTTGAACCTGTTCTCTTCTGGTGTAATAACCACCCACAATACAAATCAATGCCACAGCGACACTTGATTCCAGGACACCCAGAAGTGATCGTACCACCATCAATGAGGCATAGGTTTTACTTGCTGCATGACAAGCGACCACTATACCCCAAGCTATAACGATAAGACCAAACCCTGTTGAGATTGGGAACTTTTGAAGCACATAACCGATAAATGGTTCACCAATAATGAAACCAGCGTAATAAATGGTACCCAAATTAGCAAATTCATTGCCTTTCAAATTTTCGTTAATACCCATCACTGCAGAGTAGTTTAAAGCTGCAACGTCAAGGAACTGAATGAAATACACAAAGACCAAGAAAGGCAAGATGTGAAGATCAATTTTCTTTAGTAAGGCTGGTGGAAGCTTTGAACCTGGTTCCACATTGATTGGGACGTTGTGATCAATATTCTTTAAGAAGTTTAGTGCAACATCGACTTCATCTGAGTCTTTAGAATCGATCTTCTCTAAAGTACAGTTTTTAGAAGTCTCAACTAGCATCGTGTGGGAATTGTGTGTACTCTTCTTAAGGCCCAACTTGAGTAATGAAGAATGATTGGATTAATTTAATCTTTTATGTGACAGACAAACATCTCTGAACGATACGTTCCTATTAAGTGAGCAGACTAAGATTCATTGATAAAAGCATGATACAAGTTATGTTCTTAGATAGATTTTGTTATGTTTGTAGCATATTTTTCATGGGCGATTTCAAAAGATATGAGAATATGCGGCTTCATGGGTTTTGCAGTTGAAATGTAAGTTGATTATATAAGGTAAGATGGGTCTGTAAGTGAGCCAATGGGTACAATACCAATGGAATACTTAACTGTCTGTTTCTAGGGCAATCGTACGAGATTTTTCGCTAGATTTTGTCGTTTGAGAAGGCCCTTGCATCTGGCTGAATCATTTCGATACTAGTTTACACATAGGCCAAGAAGATCTCGACAAGACCCTTCCCCACCTGTACCTCATAGTCTCAGTCAGTAGGAAATATCCGGCTCATAACCAGAACGACTCTAAGTAAAACACCCCCCTAACTACACCATGTGTGAATACCTTTTTTAACCAGCGCTGTTCAGACCACATCCGTTATTCCACCACCACAAAAAAACACAAATACACAACAAAAGATGTGCGTTTTGTAAGATACGAAGCAGCAATTCTTGACGTCAATGATAACATGCATCAAACAAACAGGCATCTTAGCTGGAAGCGCCACTGGTCCTACTCCACTTTTGAGATCCCACCATGTCACCAATATTAATGTAAATGTTCTTAAAACCGCAAAAAACGCTTCTGGTAGGGGCCAGTCAAGTTGTAGACCATTTCGAAAAAGAGCTAAGGAGCATAAGAATAGATAGAGACTCACAGCTTGTTTAGAAAGCTCACTTGTGGCCAGTGGGGCATGTAAAAGAAGAGAAAGGGGATCAAGGATTTTCTGGAATGAGTAGCAGATATCTGTTTGCGAAGAAGTGTGAAGAGCCGTTTGGTGAGGTACCCAAGGTTGAGGAAACAAAACAAGGCTGAACCCATTGTCTAGGCGACATAGGAGTCCTCTTCTATGATTGGCCGGAGTCCAGCCAAGATACTGATCCGGGGATTACCAAATTAGTACAAATCAGAGGTTCATGACTCAAAATGACGGGTTTAACGTGGACGGATTTTAGAATAACCTTCAGCATTTAGCATTAACCAGAAGACAGATTTTAAGCGGATTTACATGTTTACAAGGCTCAGCCTTGCAGCCGTATCTTTATGACAAGAAATGTGTGTAGTTAGTGAGATTTAAAACACTAGGGCTTTGAAGACGGTTGACTTGACACAAACAACAAGAACAAGTTGTACTGGGTGACAATTGACTGATTGGAAGCGCCCTCTAAATGGGTGGAGTGGGTGTAACATTCCACTAGTAGGACATTAGAGATAATTGAGAGTGGATCAACGGATCAACTCCTGAGTGGTTTTTGTTGGGCAGCAAACACATAATCTTGAACCGGAGTTTGTGACGTGCTCCCCAGATTCCGGTAGGTGCACTGGAGAAGAGCCCAGTGCTTAAGAGCGAGACTGGGACGGGAGTTTAGAAAAGATCACGAAACTCGATCAAGAGGGGGCGTGAGAGGGCAGTGAGGGGTGTGGAAGAGCGGTTGAGGCCTGGAGTTAAGGATAATTAATGGTGTGTCTTTTGAGTCTGGGGAACTCCTACTCAGGTCTAAGACCCATGCTGAGGGCTCCAGGGAATGGGGACTGGTCTCTTATCCTCCTCCCCCAGACACTCGCGTCTAACCAGAGGCCAGTACAGCCCTGCCAGAAAGCTCGGTTTCCTACTGGTCCACACAACCAAACTTGGCCGGACTTACGATGCCTGCAGGCGCAACAGCTTTTTTTTTTCTTTCTCTAACACCGAGCCCACTCTGCAGATTCCCGCGAATTTTGCAAATTCAAGCTGTGTTAATTAGGCTCTTCAATCCTCTAAAAACAGTGGGAAACAGTGTTAGGAACAGCCAGGTACCACCAGGAATTGTGCCCATTGTGTTCTCTGACTCCAATTGCCCCTCCTGCTGTTTTTTTCCTCGTGTAGCCGTAGCAGTTGCAGCCGTGTATTTCTCGCTTTTCCCATTCTGGGCTGTTTTACACCCTGTAAAGAACTATATGCAAAGGAATAACGGACATGGTGGGCCAAAAAAAAAATTACATGATCTCCAGGTTTGAACATAAATAACCCGTCAGCCGCTGTTTTCCAATCTCTGACTACTGTACTGACACCATTCTGACACCGCCCTCCGATGTCCGTCAACGTCTCCTCGGCTGCCGCTGCTGCCTACACATCCCCTGCCTCATCAACGGCCTCCAACACTCCCCCATCACTGCTCACACCTTCCACGACGGCATCCACCCCAAGGGTTGGTGAGCCTGGCTTTAAAAACCCTCACGACAAGAAGGGCCGTTCCACCTCCTGTCTACTCTGCCAAAAGAGAAAGCAGAAATGTGACCACAGACTGCCTTCATGTACCACTTGCATTAAAGCCGGTGTTAAGTGCGTCCAGCCTGCTAAATACGCTGTTAAGGCTCCAGAGAAGGATGAGTACACAATGATGCTAGAAAAGAAGGTCAAGTTTCTAGAAAAGATCCTGGACTCGAACAACATCTCCGTCGATCATCATGGGAACCCTAATGTAAAGAAGAACTTCAAGTACAAAAAGCTTACACCTTTCATCCCAGATGAACAACAACACCAACAACAACCAACCCATACTTCTCCAAGCATTACCCAAAACAACTTCCATCAATACTTACAAACCGCACAACCTGTATCAATCCCAGCTGTGAGAAAACTACCCATGATCCAACCTCAGGATGATTTCAAGAAACCTTACCTAACGATTGAAGCTATTGATTATACAAAATCAATATTTGCCAAATACAACTTGAAAGAATTTCTATCATTTGATCCTGTCTTTGAAGTTGATGAGAAATTGAGTCGTGAATTCTTGGATATCCATTTCACAAGATTACAATACAAATACCCATTGCTTGATGAAGAAGAAGTGTTTGAGTTCCATAATGCTTATGTTACAAACAACAACTTGACCGTTTACATGAATGACATTGATTTCTTCCATTACTGCTCTGCAAGAATGTGGATGATTTATGCCATTTCTTCATCTTTACACATGACCACTGGGAAATATTCTGGTCCTTCTCCTGAACGTTATTTCAGTACTGCCATCAGACATATCACCAAATGCAAAAACATCACCACTTTACAAAAATGTGAAATCTTGGCTTTGACTGTGTTATATTTGATTAGAACGGACCGTGATTCTGTATGTTTATACGAAATCATCAAAGATGCTCTAGAATTGTGTGTTTCATTAGGATTGAACAGATCTCAAACTTATTGGACTTTATTACCAAAAGATCGTATGAAGAAGATGAGAATCTGGTGGTGTGTTTACCTATTGGAAAGAATGATTTGTATTGCTGTTGGTAAACCTCATAGTCTATCTGAGAACTTGGTTGACCCAGATTTACCATTATTTGAATATGAACCATCAAAAGGTGTTAGACATCCAAACAATGTTAATTTTATCAATCAATCCATTAAATTGAGAAGAATTGAATCCAGATTTGTTGAAGAATTAAATATCATTGCTGAAAATTCTACAAAGGAACAAGACTCATTAACAAAAGTGGATAAATTCTTTCAAGAATTGGAGATTTGGAGAGGTAATTGTGAAGTATTCTCCAATGGTGTTGAAAATGAAACTTTGAGATTATACTATTACAGATCAGTGAGATTATTAATTCAACCATTTTTAGAGTTAATGGATCCACAAGACAAATTATTCAGAGAATGTCAAGCCTCTGCTGGCCATATTTGTCAATTGTTCAAAGTTTTCCATGAAAAGACCGTGTTTGGTCACTCTACTACAGCTATTCATACAGTGTTCAGTGCTGGTGTTACATTGATTTATTGTTTATGGTTAGCACGTAACAAGGATGATGAAAAGAGAAAACAATTGGGTGATGTCTCCAAACATACTAGACCTCAAGTTTCAGCTTCTTTGTTCAATGGATTAAATGATTTAAGAGCTTGTTCTATTTGCCTTTACGTGATGTCTGAACGTTCCAAATTTGCCCTTGTGTTCCGTGATACTTTTGATCAATTGATGAGTGCTACAATTGGTAACCTAATTGAACGTTGTGGTCCGGATTCATCTGAAATCATCTATGGTGAAGAGCCTGGTATGCCACCAGCCATTGTTAGAAGAACTGAATACCGTTATACTCCAGCTGAATTTGATACAAAGAAAACCGCTGAGGATAGATTGGAACAAGCTGAACGTAAGAGAAAAAGAGGTCAATTACAAAAGAATGTTGTCCCAAAATCCTTGTCACATTTATTGATTGATAGTTCTGAAGAAGAAGATCAAGTAACTAAGAAACCGAAATTAGAAACTACAATCCCACATGGTGAAGTCAACTTGAACAGTTTCCAATATCCATCATCATCATACACTCCACAATCAACGAGTTCTGCGCAAACTCCTCAGTCTCAACAGGGACAACAACAACAACAACACCTACCACAACAACCAGAGATTACACTGTTCAATGGTAGAACAAACAAGATGATCAATAACATTTCTGTCTGGACAGGTGAGGCTGGTGGTACTCCAATTACCACTTCATTGTTTGATCATTCTGTTCCTTCTAAGAAACAAGGGGACAATTTGTTATGGAATGTTCCTGTTGATGAACTATGGGCTAATAATGATGATTATGGGTTTTTAGGCTAGGTTTACGAAGTATAGAATTGGATTAGTTTGATGACGCTTTAATGAATTCAAAAGAAATGAAATGTATGAATGAACAATATATTAATAGTTTGATATACAATGTAGTTCAAGTTTTGTGTATGTTTCTCCTTATAAGAGATTCCCTCCGGCTAAATGAAAAAAGCTCCCCGGCTAAATGAACCCGTCCCGTCAATCCGTTCTCCCTGATGACACAAATACTTTCCCCGCAATCTATAAAAGGGTGAAAGAAAAAATAGTACAAATTGTAAAGAAAGACACTAAAAAGACCTAAAAGGAAAGAAGGAAAGAGACACATTATGACCACACTGATGCTACTACCGAACGAAATCGTGCTGAATATTGTTAACCTGCTGGACGTGCCCACCCTGGAGCACAGCGTAGCAGCAATTCCAGACTTGAAGTCGTTGCTGACGCTAAAGATAGACAGTGTTGGCTTCATCAGAGACATCATTGAGAATCAGAAGCCAATAGCTCCCTTGTTCCAGGGTTTCCACTTCATTGAAGTGGTCATTGACGATTTTGCATTCCTAGAAGACATGGTTTACTACCGTCTGTTCAAAGTTCTGAAAACACTACTCGATCTTAAGAAATGTGTCAAGGTTGATTATTTACTACCTGAAATTGATATCAACTACTTGAAAATGTTCAAGAGTATATTCAAAGACATTGAGAACTCTGCAAAGTATCGTTTCAATTTCCCAAATATCACCAAGATGAAGTTAAACTCCAATCATCTATTGTTGACATCTTGTGTCTCATACCCAAACTTGACTACTTTAAACTTATACTATTGCTCTGCCAATTTCTATTTTCAGATATTTGACCATCTAAATTCAAAGAAATGGAAGACGTTCCCTCAGTTAAAATTGCTCAAGATTCAAGATTACATGAATGAATCCGAAGATGTATACAACAAGACCAGTGATAACCACGTCGTTGAGGATTACGACGATTTTGATTACAACAGCGACATGGATGAGAATGAATTCTACTTTGACGGTCTAGAGATCCTTTCCAACTTCCCACACATCACAACTTTAGAATCGCTTGTCCTAAAGAATCTAAACTTGTCAATGATCAAGAACTTTCATGCTCCAAACTTGAAGAACTTGAAAATCATCTGCTTGAATGATCACAAACATATAGACTCTTATGACTTGGTTGATGAATATTACTTAGACTATACAAACTCCAAAGCTTCAAAATCAAGCTCCAATGCATTAAGTCTACAAAACAACGATTTCCGAAACTTGAAGAATTTAATCATTGTCGGTGATGTCTGCTTGAAGAAAGTGACTCAAAACACATTCAATGGCTTGGAAAACGTTTTGATCAAGAGTTCCAATATATATATCGACAATGAACTTGAATTCCAAGTGAAATACGAAGATACGAATGACATGAAACGCAACGATAGTAATAAGTGAGCTATGATTGAATAAAGATTATTTATAAGGAGACTATTGTAAGTGCAAGCTCACAGAAAGTAGAATAAAATATGCAATTTTTTTCTTTATTGATTATAATGTTAAATAATAATATGGACAAAGATCACTCTATACCACTAATCTCAATCAGGTCTCCTAACTCTTCATTTTTCACAAAATGTTTTGCTCTATAATGTCTTCTCAACGAGTCTAATCTCCCAAATTCTTTGTAAATATCTTCCTCTTGACAAATAGCGCAAAATAACTTGGTGGTGCGCAAGTGAGTATGTTTCTGATGACGCGTAAGATCATATGGTCTTGTGAATGTCTTCAAACATAGAGCACCGTTTGATAACTTATGATTACATTGGTATTCATTGTTGGAATTCGGGATGTGATGAGTTTGAGTTTGAGTTTGAGTTTGAGTTTGAGTAGGAGGTGGTGTAGATTTAATGGAAGTTTCGTATGTCACTTTGGTGCCTATTCTTGTGGTACGACGAGTTGGGGAGTTGGGAGCAGGGGTCTTTGGAGGTGTTAATGATTGTTGAGGCGCTGAAAGGACTTTTCTCTTCTTCAAGTAATTTTTGCCTTGACTGTTGTTTGATCTTTCAGATTCAATGATGGCGAGCTCATATTCTTGGTGCTTCCGTTCCAGGATCTTTTTCTTAGCAGTGGCTTCTGCTTCTAAAAACTCAGAGGCACTCAGAATTTGAACACCATCATGGAAAACCAGCACATCATCATTGTTAACACCAATTTCACCAATGGCCAACTTCTCGTCATGATAGACATCACCACCTTCATAATTCAATTTTGGGATTTGCACCAGGGCATGCTCATCTACCACTTCTCTGAGCTCTTTCAAAGTGGTGCTGACATCTACTTTGACAATGATGGCTTCTATGCCTCTTTTCATCAGTTTCAACACTCTGTAACCTTGGTCGATGAACTTGCCCTTGATGACGTTTGTTTCGTTCAAGATTCCACCCAGAGGGGAGTATGTGGCGTCAATAGATAGCGGTGTGTCATCAGCCTTGACCAGTGTGTCGTTGTAGTAGAAAATTAGGTATTTCTGGTATTGTTTGTGGAGCGAGTTGAAGGTTGATTCAAATGTCTCGGAAGCCCTGAGGCTGAAAGAGTGGTCAGCAAGCTCCGGGAGCTGGAGCACAAAGTGGTACTTGTCATCCCTCGTCATAGTGCTGTGCTGCCCTTGTGGCGTTTGTTGTGCGGTAAAAGAGCGTTTTAAGGGGTGGCTGCTCTCAGTGGCCAATTTTTTTTTGCAAAATTTCTTTCCATGGGGTATTTGTCAAAGTTATGTAACCGAGATCTATTGTGTGGCGCTTACCGGTTTTGGAGACGAAGACTGGAAAGATGGGTGGCAAAAATGGTATGCACCAGCTCTAAAAGGATCTTCCAGTGATTCATCGATTCATCAATTCATCCCTCTACAAACATTGAAATTCTCTGAAAATGCATGAATTCTATAATTCCCTATAAAAACCCATTACTCAATAATGACAAAATTGAACTGTAAACGTCAACGTAGATAATGCTTTCTCCCTTCCTTTGGAGTTCTTCTTCCTATCCCCCATTCAATTGGTTTAATCAAGTTTGATTCTGACAGCTTTCACTTGTGTGTAGTTGTCTAAGGCTTCTTGACCCATTTCTCTACCGAAACCAGATTGTTTAAACCCACCAAATGGAACATTGGCATCGAAATCGTTATAAGTATTGACCCAAACTGTACCGGATCTCAATTTCTTAGCAACGTTCAAGGCATTATTGATGTTGGTAGTTTGGATACCTGCTCCTAAACCAAATTCAGAGTCATTCGCTAGATCGATAACCTCCTGGACGGTTTTAAACTTAGAAACAGTGACAACTGGACCAAAGATTTCCTCTCTCAAGATAGTTTCTTCTTGGCCAACATCATAAAAGACAGTTGGTTTAATGAAGTAACCTTTATCACCAATGGCTTCACCACCAGTTAATAATTTAGCACCTGATTTCTTCCCAATGTCAATGTATTTCAAAATAGTATCATATTGGGCCCTGTTACTAATAGCACCTTGGAAGTTAGATTCATCGAATGGGTCACCAACTTTGATCTCAGTTTCAATATGAGTTTTGAAAGCAGCTAATAACTCATTGTAAACGCCTTCTTGAACATAGATTCTTGAACCGGATGAACAAATTTGACCAGCATTCTTGAAGATACCATTGGATAGGTTCCAAACAGTCTTTGAGATATCAGCATCATTGAAAACGATGTTTGGAGATTTACCACCCAATTCTAATGTAACTTTCTTTAAGTTAGATTTAGCAGCTTTAACCATAACATCACGACCAATAGCAGTAGACCCAGTGAAGGCAATCTTTCTAATCTTTGGATGATTTAAAAGAGCTTCACCACATGAAGAGCCAGGACCAGGAACGATGTTAACAACCCCGGCTGGGACACCAACTTCTTTACAGATGTTGGCAAAGAACAAAGCGTTCAATGGGGTAGCTGAGGCAGGTTTCAAGACCACAGTGTTACCAGTGGCTAATGCTGGAGCAATCTTCCAAGATAACATTAGTAATGGGAAGTTCCATGGAATAATTTGACCACAGACACCAATTGGCTCTCTGATAGTGTAGTTAACATAGTTGTTATGAGCAGACCCAATTGAACGACCATCTAGCTTATCACAGTAACCGGCCGTGGAACGGAAATAATCAATAGTTAAACCAACATCTCCACGGGCCAACGCTAATGTCTTACCGTTGTCAAATGATTCAATAGAGGCAATCAATTCAAAGTTCTCTTCAATCTTGTCAGCAATCTTGTGTAAGATCTTTGAACGTTCTCTTGGATCTGAAGTGGCCCAGTGGGAATTAAAAGCCTTTTCAGCAGATTCAACCGCAAAATCAACATCTGAAGCGTCAGCAGCACTCACTTCAATGACAACTTCTGCAGTAGATGGGTTTTCAACGGCGATCTTCTTGGTGGATTCATAAAAATCATTATTTATGAAAAGACCTGTTGGCTGTTCGTATTTCAGACCGTTTGGTAATATGATTGAGACTGTCTTCGCCAATGGCTTGCTGTGGGTCGCAAGGGTTCTGATGAAAGTCTTCTGTAAGACTCTAGTGGAGATCTGGGTCTAAGTTAGTCCATAAAGTTCCAATATCGGTGTTAAGAACTGATCTGTCCTTTGAAAGTTTGAATAACTCACCATTGTGTTGAATATTTCTAGTGATTAACCTCTACCAAAATCGAGTGGACTGGGGGAGATGAGGCTGAGGATGAGACTGAGAGTTTATACATTTAGCGTGTTTTTTTTGTCCAAGCTTTGACTCACTATTGCATTATGTTGGATGGCCGATACAGGCAGGACCTTATAAGTATCACACCCGAAACAAGATTTTGTTGTACACAGCTGGGAGCTGGTGCTTCTTTTGATTTCTTCTCAAGATTAGTGCTACACAGGACCCCCAATAGATGCTCTGAGAGACCCCACGTAGTCTCTGACACTTCCTCTTCGCTCGCTTTGTCCTCTCCGGTGCAGGCCAATATGGGTTGATGTTGGACTTTGACACCAAAAAACTGGCACCATCTGACATCGGGCATATGTTTAAAAATTACAGCCTCACCTCACCTGGTCAGAACTAAAACAGCGCGATATTGCTTACATTGTCACCTGGAGATGACTATGACTTATTGGCTCAAGAAAGTGTAGGACAATAATAATAATTTCGTTCACCGTTTCTCCTGCAGTTTCGTGATATTTGGCAAATTAGCGGATGTAATTCGAGTCATGATCAGGTGCCCTATTTTTGCGTATGAGTGAGGGCACAAAATGGGAGGTCTTTCAAAGATAGCAGTGCTTGTTTGGTTGTTGTTTGGTTGTTGTTTGGTTGTAGACCTTGATGAACTGCTCAGTTTATTTGAATTCATCCCTAGACCACTGGTTGTCATGACAACGTTGAAAATCTTTGTAAAATAGCCAAAGACTAGGGAAAGACTAGTAATAGACTAATAGACTAGCTTTTACAATAAAACCAAGATACAACCAAAATAAACAAACCAAAAAAAACATGAAGAGAGGCCTAAGAGAAGCCCTGAGTTTCATCACACATGTATTGGAGGCTGACAAAGAAGAACTACAGCTCCTCTATCAGCAGAGGAAACAGGCAAGACTCAGGGGTACTACTCCTATCTCGAATACGCAAGAGCTTGAACATCTTGCATTGAACCGGAGTAATGAAGCTGTTTCATCTCAAAACAGTGATTTCGAAGAGCCACCCACATCACAAATATCACAGAATTCACATACATCGGCTGAACCTGACGTTTCTCTCCCTTGGTCATTAGAGGAACATTTTGTCTTTGAAGAGGGCCTCAGAAGCAAATACTCAAAGAAACTAGCCACCCCTGAGATAGAATTGAATGTTCAGCTGCAAATATTCACCCTAAGTGATCCACCATATCGTTGCAAGAAGTACAATGCTCTCAAGGAGGATATTTGCAACTATTCTTTCCCCAACGAACGCGAACTCTTCATTCACGACTCAGATAGAACGTATCATCCAAGGGGCGATGGGATGTACTGTCACATATGTTTCATCCAAAACAGGAAAGCTAAACCTTTCAAATCCCCTGGTGCTCTTAAAAACCACATATATAACCTTCATGATATTAAAGGCCCTGTTGTCCTTTTGCTGACATTCTTGGGGTGGTTGATGATGCACAACGAAGGTCTGAACGGCAATACTTTCAAGGGGATATACCCAGAACTCAAGGATGTTTGGGAACCCGTGAATGAATACTTGATTGGCCTAGAATGAACATTCACTTTTAAAATTGTATTCTCTCTAACTCCGCTTAATTCCACCATTTAAAAAGAAAAAAAAATGAGGCAAAAGGTGGTGATCCAAAACGACAACAAAGTAATAGACAGCTGCCAATGATATAGATAGAAACAACGTTGCACCGCGTGCATCCACTTGTAATTCGCTTAATTCCACCTTTATGTCGCAAAGACCTGAAAACATCCTTACACCAGCTCGATTGTAATTTCCTAAATCAGATTATCATAAAGTTTGTCTTACTACCACCACAATGAAAAAACACTCGAGCCAAACAGAATCACTTTCCAGTACCATCATTTCCTGTAATGTTCAGAAACATCACACGTCTGAAGACACTCCAGCCATTCAATTTCCTTCCCAAGAGGGCCTTAGGGCTTTCGCATATGCGAACATTTACACATTCAACCATCCTACATGAGATTGATCAAAACCATTCGGAGATGCCCAAATTCCCTAGTCCTGTGATTACAGATGAGAGCACACCAACTGTGGGTACAAGGGAGCTTGAGGTACCATTATCTGAAAAATATGAGAATATTTACCTTGATACTATGAAGATCTTTAATGAATTGAAAAGTTTGGGGTTCACAGATACCCAAAGTGATGTTATCTTGAGACTAATTAGACAGAATATAACTGCCAATCTGGACAAGTTACAAAATCGGATGCTGACTGAAGAGGAACTAGAGAATGAACTATATTTATTTGAAGCTGCTCAGAGTGAGTTAAGAGTTGAAACCAAGAATTCAAGGGAACTAGATTTGAAGACATTACAGATCGAGAAGGCCAATTTGGAAATATTGTTGAATGAAGAGATTGATGAATTGAATGAATTCCTCATCATGAAGAAGAATGATTCACAAGTCCGTATTAATGATCAAAAATCCGAAAACACTTTATTACAAAAGAAGATTAAAGCTATGATCCAAGATTTAGATAACAAGATCTCCACAGGGATCAATTCAGAAATCAAATCAGAGGTTGAATCATTGAGATGGCACACAACTAGATCTGGCCTTACTGCGGTTTTGGTATTGGTTTTCAGTGTCATGGGTGGTGTTAGTATAAGTAAAAGAATCAACAAGGAGGAACAACCGACTGAAGTCATCTTGAGAACATTGGAACCTGAAGATCATAATATTGACGAAGATGAAGATCATGTGAAAAGTGATGAGCTAGATTTGAATCTGAAAGAGAAACATGAGTAATGAATATTGCAGTATGTAATGAACAAGCTGTAAGATGTAGCATGATATGATTAATAAAACATCACAAGCTGGTTAAAGGAATTGACTACAGCTGAATA
The DNA here is from genome assembly GCA_003707945.3 of Taiozyma bovis. NCBI lineage: Eukaryota > Fungi > Ascomycota > Saccharomycetes > Phaffomycetales > Wickerhamomycetaceae > Taiozyma > Taiozyma bovis. Next base: position 46,158 of record PPMH03000039.1, on the reverse strand, counting down.
AAGTGATAAAATTAAGCAAAAGGCATAACTTTGTTAAAAAAAGTAAACGAATTTTCAAACACTTGGGCAAACTAATTTGGTAAAGGTTGTTTAACATCTTGCAGTTCATATGATGTTTGAGCCTGTGGTGAACCAGCACTATCAGAGGCTTCATCAGCTTGTAAATATTCAACCTTATTGAACTCTCTACCCATTTCGGCCAAGGACATACTGGATTCCAGATCCTTGTACTCATGAGTCTCTAACAAATCAAGACCTTTCAATTCTTCTTCTTCAGAAATACGCAGCTTACAACCTGGGATATGATCAACAACGAAACAGATTGCGTAAGTGAAAACAGCAGTCCAGGCAATAATGGCAACCGTACCAGCAAGTTGATAACCCATTTGAGCCCAGTGATGGAAGATCCAACCACCTTCAATCTCAGTGATACCATCGTAACCTGCGATGGTTGGTGAGCAAAATACACCTACTAACAAAGAGGCAACTATACCGCCTAGACCATGAACGTTGAAGCTGTGAGTTGTGTCATCGATACCCATCCATTCAGCAATATCATAAGTTAGACGACATACAGCTGCAGTGACAATGGACCCAACAGCAACAGCCCATGGTTCTAAGAATCCACAAGCTGGAGTAACAAAGACAAGACCAACAATTAAACCTTCAGTGATGGTTCTCAATGACCATTTACGCTTGAAGTAGTAGTCAATACCGACAAATGTAACCATAGCAAAAGAAGATGCTAATTGGGTGTTGGCCAAGATGATCAAAGTTCTCCCAGTTTGAATAGTATTAGGAGTACCTGAGTTGAAGAATAGCCAAGGATAATGGATCAGAAGGGCACCGATGAAGTTTAAAATTGGATTGTAAGGTTTAGCATCTGGGTATTTGGAACCTTTCTTACATTCTAACCTTCTACCTAGGTAATATGAATAGACCAAAGAGGCGACACCAGAGGACACATGCACCGGACCACCACCGGCCAAATCATCAGAGCCTAACTTATACAACCAACCATTAGCGTTCCAAGTCCAATATGAGGTCGGACAGTACACAATTGTCGCAAATATCATACCAACAATCAATGAAGGGAAGACTCTACCTCTATCAACAATAGCACCCAAGAAAATCTGGACCGTGGCAATAGGAAAGAAGCCACTAAAGACAAAAGTTTCAATGGCAGGAATAGTACCGCCTTCATATAGTGGTGCCACACCGATACCACGTAGACCAGCATGTTTGAAACTTCCAATTAAACTGGAGCTAGAAGTGACACTAGCCAATGAGAACCCAAAAAGATACCATTGGATGAAACCCAAAGATGTTACCATGTAAGCTTGAATGGCTAAGGACAACAGTGATTTTCTGGTACTGTAGAACAATGCGATACCTGGAGTGATGACAAGGATTCCCACAGTACAACAGGCAACGTATGCCATGTCGACAGGGTCCAAAGTGGCAGTTTGTTCTTCGAGGGAAGCCATTATTGGTTCTTTCAGCAAAATGTAGTGCTCTGGAGGGATTTGAGACCCTGTCAAACATGGACCCAAGCAGCGGTTTGACTGAGTCTTATATACAGTTTCAACCAGAGATCGATGATTGATCGATACTTACATCTGTAACGCATTGATAAGCACAGATAAGCAGCTCGAGGATCTAACTGACAGAAAATTATAAGGGAATTTTAAAAGTTGTGGAGACTGTTTGAATTCAGTAGAGTATACCATGCACAGTCCACAAGAATACCATAACACTGAATGACTGTAGGAGTCTACCAATGGATATTAATACCATTCAAGCTGGCTCTGGGTTGAAACAGTTCATTTCAGCTCGGGGCAAACCGATTCTCCTTCTCCAGTATGTGACAAGTAGTGCTGTCGTGGCCAATACACTGTGTAGTTTTCCCTTCCTTTGCTCTTCCGAGGCAGACTCACTTATGGTTGGCTGTATGTTTATCACTGTTCTTATCTCGGAGGGTCTCGGTAAATTGAAAAATTGACAGATTTTCTTTTCCAGGGTCGTTCAAAGGGTCTAGAAAAGAACAAATTACTGGAGGCTTATCACTAAGCAGAGTTCCATTAAAGGAGACTGACGATGAGGGTGGCTTAAAGTTCCAGGATGTCTATTGGGCCGTCAGTACCGAGATAGAGACGTTATCACTGTGTTTTTTGGTAGATTTTTCATGATACCGATCACTTGGCAATGCACATTTTAACCCTTTTCGGTTTATTTAAACATCGGTGATTTCTTTCAAGAGAGGAACTGTCACTGAACCCAGTGATCCGTGATTGTATGTGATTGTTTCTTTCATCTCCATGTCAGCTAGTTCAAGATAACAATAGCTTCAGAAAATTCTTATCATATTCTTAACGGTCTACAAGACTGTATCAAGTAAATATCATAATAACGATGCATTTTTAAATCAATATAAACCTTTTAGAACCATAAAAGAGTAGACGGTATAAGAAACACTCTATTTTGAATTTAGACGTGTACTATTCTTATGCAATAGAGTAATAAAGTGTTGGAAGAGCAGAGAAAAAGAAAAAGGGGGGAATCAAGTGAGATGGAGACATTATCATTAGGTAGGTTTTTGTTGTTTCTGTAAAAATTATGAAATGGTTCGTGACGAAAGGAGATGCTTAGTTCAAAGCATCGGCGTAGTAAGAGCCAAAGACGCTCCAATGGAACTTGCAAAGCAGGGCGATTCTTGAACTCAAAGCAGCATAGTCATCATCATCCTTTTCTGGGATCAAATTGGTTAATTGGACAACATCCTTGGAATTACCATCATCCAATTCTTCAATCTTTTCCTTGATTGATTGGAAGGTTTTGGATTCCATTAGTGAATAGACTGGAGATGATGGTTGTGTTTGTTTGATCAACCAATTGAATGCAAAATCAATCGTGGAATCCTTTGGTAATGGACCGTCCAAGTGAGCACGACGAACCAACTGTAAGGCAATGGAGCCAATGTTTCTTGTCCATTTGACATTACCATCCTCATCAGTGACAATAGCAAGAACTTCATTCTTGATTTCATTGATAACGTTATCCTTTAGTAGATCAACACGTTGATAATTATTTAACAAACTGTTTTGAGCCACCAACTGACGGTATAGGGCAACACATAGTTGAACACAAACTAATTGACGGACATTGGCCCTTAAGACAATTAATCTGGAATGGTCAAATGCTAAGGATGATGGGAATTCAGAAACCATTTTGGAGCAAGATAGTAATGACAAGATGGCACTGATGGAGACATGGCGTGGAGTAGATGAGATTGAAGATGATTCACAGGAAGAATGCGATTTGAACCATTTGATGGAATCTTGAATGTCCAATTTGCAGCGTGAAATCATTTGCAAAAAGTAATCACGTTCAAATTCAACTGCAGTTTCAATCAACACTGGCCTTAGGATTCTAATCTGGTGGTTAGCAACGTCCAATTTCATAGCTTCCAAGATGGTGAAGATCATTCTTAAACCTTCAATCAATTTGTCAACAGATTTAGTTTGATCAGCTTCTTGGAATCTGGTGTTCATTTCATCAACCCATGGATCTCTCATCGGAGCACAGTGAGATTTAAAGATATTGGATAGCCATTTTGATAATGAGATGAAATCTAATGAATTGGTGTTCAGTTGTTGCATGATTAGTTCAATATCCAAGACATCAATGACTGATTGTTTATCCTTTGATGGAAGCAAGCTAATCAAGATCTCACGTAGAGTTAGGAATAAAGTTGGTAATCTTGAAAGGTTCTTATTAAATTTCTTGAACCCAGAATAATAAGATTCAACTTCATCTTTAACACCATTCCAATACTTTTCGTATGTAATCTTCTTGCGACGACCTCTTTCACCATCAAGGTTTGGTCTGAACTGTAACTGTGGATCAAAAAGAATGTCATGTCTTAACTGTGGATTCTTCAAGATTTCCGAAAGGTCGATTTCTTTCAAAGATTGGATATTCACAGGGGGTAGTGGTGGTGGGATTGTGAAATCGGAGATCTTGGCTTCCTTTTCAATGGTGGATGATGATTTGAACTTGGTGGTGGATTGGAAAACAATGTTTGGCAATGATCTGGACCTGTATTTTCTTATTTTGGTAGCACGTAGAGATCTTCTTCTAGTTGGTTGTTTCACTAGCTCGGAAGGGGTCTTTTGGTTGTCGACAGGAATGCTTGGAGTGATGCACCCAGAGGAAACAAACGCAGGGTGGTTCTGGTGCTCAAACATTGGCTGGAGGTTGTGTGGAGCACTATTCACGGCCTTCTGCACGGCATCGACGGTCATGGTGTGGTGGTTGACAGGGGGTTGAGAGTCTGTGGATGGGGAGGCAACGTCATCGGTGACAACATCGTCAGATGTGGAGGTGGTGGAAGATGGGGCTGGAGCATTCGCAGTGCCTGCGGTGGAGTCCAGTCTTGCTCTTTTGATATGGTTGGCGTCAGATGGAGTGGCAGTGGAGGATGTTGACATGACTCTTTTGGACGTTTGATTGAAAAACACTTGTCTGAATTGTTCCTCTTGTAGAATATGCTGGTCGTTGTTGTCACTATTGTTGTTGAACTGAGAACTCATTCTGAGATGTAAGGATGCAAAGAAACTAGATTATCCTTCAGTGTGTGATTTATGAAACAAAGGGGGACAACGCTAAGCGAACAGTAAAAAACAGTAGGGACTCAGGGAAAAAAATGAGCTGCTTAGATGGCGAATATAATAGGAAAGTGAGCAGAATAGCTTTAATGTAAAAAAGACTATAGTACAGCTTAATAGAAACTGAAGTAATGTTAAAAGTGCAAATGAAAATTAAGGAGAAGTTGGTTGTAATTGAAAAAAAGCTTTCCCAAATTTTCAGAATTTCATTAATTTCTATTAAATGTTTGACTTTCAACGTTTTTTTTTTCTTTTCCGCGAATTTCTCTCAAACCGAAAAAGAAACTTTGGCGCGAAAGGGAAAAAAAAATAAAAAAAGAAACAAGAAAAAGAAAGGCCAAGAAATTGAAAAAGTGCGGAACTGGACCAAAATCCCAAAACGGGAGCAGGTCCGTCTGCGGTTCTGGGCGTGTTAATAGTTATAGTTAAGAAATTGAGACTCGGTGAGCTCAGTGTTTGTTCTTCACTTTTACAGAGTGAAACTTTCCAACTTCCAAGAAAAGCTCCATGTTTGCTTTCGGGGTCTCGGTCCCGGTGATTCCTAACGCCCTTCGTAAAGTGCCCGCAGCTGGTATTAGCAGAATATCTGCAGCGATCGGATTTTACCACAGAGAATTACAACCTTAACCTTGCCCCAAGAGCTGCGTTACCAGAGCAACAGTAGGCGGAGATGGCCCCCTTGAGGCTTCATCCGATTTCGTCACTAGAAAAAAAGTATAAATGATGTGCATAATCAAGCAGGAAGACGCGCATCCTGTGACTAAACCATGCAAGATTCGGGAAGAAACAGTTTACTTAACAACGATCAAAAGTTGGTTTCTTTTGCAGATTTTCCTGATTTTCCAATATTTTCCAAGTTTTCCAATATTTTCCAAGACAGTGGCAGCCAATTGAAAACCAATTTGCAATGCTTTTTTCAATGGCTGCAAAATTTGTAAACTGTGGGCAAAAGAAAAGAGAAGCTGAAAAACAAAGTTGAATATTTGTTTAAGCTTTCCGCAAGGCCAGTTAGGGTTCTTTAACTTCTATGGTCCCCGAGCCCCTGATTTGGTTCCCCTGCTGTTAACATATTGAAATGCCGAAAGGTCGATTGCTCTATTCGCCCCCTTCGAAGACTGTGTAAGTTTGCTTGTTCTGTATATCTTCTAAACTGATTACCTGGTGGGTCCACAGTTTGGCCTCTCCTTAAACTTTCCCACATATAGTGGCCTGAATTCGGTAGAGCTAATGCGGTTTAAGTTCAATGGGATCGAGATACCTAAAACGGGGATCGCAATACAAACTTGCAACACCTGACATTTATGTGGAATTAGTCTTAACTGGGCCTTTGTTGATATCTCAATCAGTAAATTAAACCAGAAGCGGTTCCTAACAAACCCTGTATCCGAGACACCAAAGATCAAGGATGTGAATCTGATCCGTTGGTTTTATGATATGGACATCTGAATTCATCTGATTATAAATATCCACGCTCGGTGTTCTAGTAGCTACCGTTGGCTTTACAAAACAGACAATTCGTTATATCGTTTAATCTAATCATGCATATTTATCCACAACATATTGGAACAACTTTGTTGCTAAAGTCTTATCATTAGGAATTCCATATGAGAGATCTTTATGAATTAAAGTCAAGTTTTCATCTTCTTCACCTTCTTCCACAATTCTCTTGACATCTTTAATATCAACCCAGAATGCCTCTTCTAATTCCAAATCATGACCCAAATGTGTATTGGTATCCTGTACGATGGCAACACACCCAAGCATTATATTCACAGGATATGGCCATGGTTGAGATCTCACAATGTTGACTTTTGAGACTCTTAGTCCTGATTCCTCCCAAACTTCACGACGAACTGCATTCTCAATGGTTTCACCAGGTTCGATAAAACCAGCAATATGTGTGTACATCCCCTTTGGGAACTTGGACAATCTAGTGAACAACACTTTATCATGAGTGGAGTTCATCACACAAGTGATCAAAACAGGATCTAATCTTGGGAATGAAGCGTTGGACACTGGGGCAGCCTTCACTGGACATTCAACTTCATCTTTGGAAGAACATAACAGTTCAGAACCGGCATTTATAGGAATGGTAACAGCACCGCAACCTTTACAATATGGAGTTGAACTTAACCAATCCAGATACATCTTAGCCTGTGCAAAGATATTCGACTCATAATAATCAACATGTTGATTGACTAATTCTCTTGTTTCCAAGGCCTTAATATGAGGTTGCGAATAAACCTTCTCCCTAAATGACTCATGTTTGGATATTTCAATAGCATAGTATGGAATACCTGAATAATCCTGATACCTGAAAGGACTGAACTTTCTTTCATCTAGACCTAAGAAGTGGATTAGTGGGGATTTCTTCAATTCCATGGAACGTCCTCTATTCTGGTCAACCCAGTTGTCTAGGATCTCTCTATTCTTCGTCCCAATGGTCTCATAGTCCATTGATAGTAGCCTATTGTTCTTTGTGTCTACCACTGGACTCAATTGATCAAGAAAGATGTATTTGGCGTACGGGGATGAGATTGAATGTGCAACAAATATCGGGTCTGTACGTAAGAATGAATGACGGTTCAGTGAATTGGCACCGAAATAGATCTCATCTTGGGCAGTGGAATATTGACGCAGTGAGATCCGAGGAAACCTTCTCAGTGGGTGTAGCCTTGTCAGCATTTTCTTTTGAAAAGGTTGGGTCTTTTGACAACCAGTTCAAGAGAGAAGAAGAAGGTCCATCTTAGACTTTATTGATCTCTCCAACTTTTTCTCGGTCAGATGGGAAATCTCCAGAAAGCTACGAACAAAAGGTTGAATGAATAAATATATCATTGCAAGAATAAATAAATAAAAGAACCTATAAACCCATATAAACTTTTAATGCTGGTGTCATCTATAACTCATCCTTAACCTCTGAAACCTTTTCAGCTTCCTTCTTTCCAACGAATTTGGTCAAGTCACCCTCTTTAATACCTCTAGCAATGGAACTGACAAACCCAATGGCTCTTTCAAAACCATTCTTACCAGCTTGGTAGTTCATGAACACCTCATAGATTTTCTCTCTAGTAGTGGCAACGAAAGGACCATGTTGGACAATTTCTTGTTCTAAAGCTTGACCACCGATTAACACAAATTGAGTCTTACCTTCTTGAGTTTCGGGAACTTTGACATCCACAGTGACACCATCTCTGTTGAAGAACACGGCATTGTATTGCTCAACAACTTTACCACCAATATCCAGGCTTCCTTCCAAGATGTATAGGAAGACGTTGTAGTCATCTTTGAATGGTTGGGAAACAACACCACCTGGTAACACCTCAAAATCATAGTAATCAACGGCAACATGGGCTAGATCTTGGACTGATTTGACTCCATAGGCCTCACCAGCGATGACTTTAACAGTTACTTTATCATCTGGTTTAACCACTGGGATTTCATCTTTCTTTAAATCTCTATAACTTGGAGCAATTTCCTTTTGATCTTTAGGAAGATCAACCCATAATTGCATACCATTGATATAACTACCAGTACCATCATCAATTGGCATTTCAGCATGAACAATACCTTTACCAGCCGTCATGAATTGTAAATCACCGGGAGTTAGCACACCTTTGGCACCAGTAAAATCTTCATGAGCAAATCTACCTTTCAATAAGTATGTGACAGTGGATTGGCCATAATGAGGATGATCTGGGAAACCGGCCTTTGGAGAAACGTTAAAATGATCCAGCATTAAGAATGGAGTGAAGTTTCTCATCTTCATCGTACCAATAGAGCGGCGAACTTCGGCTCCCATCCCTTCTTCTTGTTGAATTGCAAGGAAGTACTTCAGAATAGTACGTGGAGCAACCATGGTAGAAGTTGTAGTTTGAGCGTGAGATTTAGAAAATGAAGACAATGTGCGTAGAATCTTGGAGTGTGTGTTAGAAGCTTTTTGATCTTCTTTGTGATTGATTAATCTGTATTGAAAACTTTTTTAACACTTTTTGAATGAAAGCTGGCACTTTTGTTCCTTTTATACTCTTATGTGTCAAGTTTAAGCTGTACCTGTTCTAATGGGACACGTTGCTACATACTGAAGGCTCATTTCTCATAGAAAATACCTGACATAATGGGACTGAGTAATTTTCGCGTAATTGTTACTAAAGATCAATAAGCACCGATTCCTGACCTCTGATTGGTCAGAAATAGCCGAGGCCTGGAACAAAGTCCCATTTATCATGATTATGTCAGTTGAGACTAAGTTTGTGTCAGCCAAGTGTCAGCCAAGTGCCAGCCGTTTGTTACTGTCACTCTTAATCAGTGATCACTAATCCGAATTGGAGTAACTAATTACTCTCATCAGTTACAAAAACATTACTTATACTTTAGCTACATATTTGACGAGATTGAACATTAGACATAACATTTGAATAAACGCTTCACGTCTTCACAAAGAATAAATAATCACAACTTGTGCTTCAGTTGTCTCTTTGAAATCTTCTTGAACTTCTCTTGAGGAATATGGTCTAGCCATTTGTATAAACCACCAATGATTTCCTGAGCATTGGTACTTTGTAAATCTCTAATGAAATTGGATCTGATGATCTTCTTGATATCCTTGATACTATCAACTTCCAAGTCTTTAATCTTGGTGTAGAATTCTTCCAAGACCAGATCATTGAATTTGTTAACGTCTTTCAAGTTATAAATCTTGTTGATTAGACCCAGCTCATGCAATCTTTTAGCCTTGATTGGACTTGATAGTAACAATGCCTCGTTAGCAGTACTTAGACCTAGACGGTGCACCAATGTAGCAGCTGCAGCACCTTCAGACACCAAACCCAAATTGGCAAATGGGGTCAACAAGAAAACATCTTCATTAATGGCATAAACAAAATCACAAAGGGCCACCAGGGCTGAACTTAGACCGACAACAGGACCGTTCAGGGCAGCAAGCAAAATCTTTGAATGATCGTGAAACACAGTGGTCAAGTAGGCATTTCTAGCGGTGAACTTACTCAACCAGTAGTCAGTTTCACCAGTCTTGCCTAGTTCACCACCAACGGCAAAGTTTGTGTCCTTGACATTGGCACCGGCACTGAAGTAACGACCGGTGGATCTTATGAATGTAACGACCGTGTTTGGCTCACGGTCGGCCCTATCAACAAGGGTACCTAGCAACAAGTACTGGTTGTTGTCAAGAGCGTTCAGGCCCTTAGGCAAGTTCAATGTGATTATAGCGACTTTGTCGCGCACTTCGTACAAGATATCTTTGCCTTCTGACATATTGGAGTATTTGATATGCAAATTACTTGAAGGAGAGAATTGTCCTTAAAATCAGTTTTTAGCTGGTTTCTCAGGTTTTTTTATATTCTTCTTCAACTTGTGGAGAAATTATTATCTGCCGAGGGACTTTCTGGGGAAGGTTAAAAAGCCATTTAAAAGGGCACTAAAAGTAAAAAAAACCGGTTTGTTCGGGGTGTAGTCCAACAATGTGGCAGTATTTTACACAATTCAGTCGGCATTTCCTACCCGGAGTGCCTTAAAGGATGACCCCTCCAAGTGAAATCCCCCAAAATCTGTGATTATGTGTCAAAATGTGTGTGGAGGTCGGAACACGAGATGGATATCACGTGATAGATTTAACCGGTTCTCGAAAAGAAATTCGAAAATTGTGGCCCATTTTAAAATTTCGTCCACTTCCGACATCAAAATAGTCTCTCTACACCTGTTTGTTGCCACTCTCCCTCTCCTGAGACCCCGTCAAAGATGAGTTTTACTGGTAAAGCTATTGAATGGATCAACGCACTGTGAGTTGCTGCCTCTTGATTCTGGTGTACGGTACCCCACCAATTGCACCCCAATCAAGAAGATCAGATCAGATCTTATCGCCTACTGTTTCCTAATACTGACATCTCTACTCAGCCAAAAGGAATATTACGCCACCCCTTATGAAGAATTGGTTGAGTTAGGCCTAGTCGGTCGTTTAAAACTTTATGACTGGACCGTTGAACTAGTTGGTGTTGGTTTGATTGTTGGTTTGATTGGGTTATTCACTTTTGGTGCTCAATTGAACAAATCTTATGTTGCTTCTATTGTCGCTGCCATCAAACCTGTCTTAGATGACAATTTCTTTCAAGTCGGTGCCAGCAAGGATCAATTGTTAGTCAAGGACTCTCCAACTTTATTCACCTTATATTCTACTGGTAGAATTAATTTCCAACATTTAACTGCACAATTCAGATTAGCTCCAAGACAAAACTTATTCTTTTACTTCTTGGAAACTGTTGTTTCATTCTTTTTCGAAAGTATCCCACCTCCAGTTGATGCTGTTGAAATTGTTTTGAAACCATCCCAAGACAACAAGATTGGTAATTACATCTTTGCTGTTGTTAACAAAGATGGTATGAACAAATCCAGAGAGGACAATTACTATTTATCATTGACAAAGACCACTGAATCATCCTCTTTACCAACTGAATTCGTCTTCATGAGTGAATCCACTGAATTGAACAATGGTTTACTCACTGAAGAATTGAAATCAGTCTTAGCTAAATCATCAAAATTCTTGAAATACTTGGCCATCACCGATTTACCTACAGAAAAACCAGTTTCTGAAAAAGAAGCTCAATCATCACCAGAATTAATCTTATCATTGAAACTCTCTACTTCAAAGGAAGATTTAGAAACCATCAAACAATTGATTGCTCAATTTATCGAATTAGGTGATCGTGCTTCAACATTCCAATTGAAAGCGGATCAACAAAAGAAGATCCACAATGTTAGAGTTGCTGAAATCACTAAAATTCAAAAGGCTATCCAAGCTCAAAAGGAGGAAGAACTAAAAGAAGAAAGATTGGAAGCTGAAAGACAATCTAGAAGATTGAAAGAAAAGACCTTATCCCCAGAACTTCAAGACAAATTGGATAAGAAACAAAGGGAAAAGAGAGAACGTAGAGCTAAGAACAAGCAAATGAAGAGATTCTAAATGATGTTTTGGCTCAAACTTTTTAATGTGCATTTGTGTATAATAGTACAATGTGTCCAGATTTTAATATCAGTACTTTGTATAGAGCGCTATTAGAAACTACGATTTAAAAAAATAAAGTATCAACGACATATATATATATATATATATACTTGACCTACCAGAGGGTTCAAGCTTTGTCTTCATAGACAGTTGGATCCCAGGTCAAGACCTCGTAAGAATCCAAATCCAACTTTTTGTAATCTTCTTCATCCAATTCAACCTTGTCCAAAACAGTGTAATTGTCCTTGATTCTTTCAGTATGAACAGTTTTAGCTAATGGAATAAAACCTTGAGCATATGACCATCTTAATAAGACTTGAGCAGTGGTGTAATTGTGCTTCTTAGCAATTTCAACAAGTAATGGATCATCCAATTTCTTACCTTGAGTCAATGGAGAGTAAGCTTCCAAGTAAAACCCGTATTTCTTACCGTATTCTTGTAAGTCTTTTCTTGGTAACCAAGGTTGCAACTCAACTTGGTCAACAACTGGCTTATATTTCAAACCCTCCCAAGCGTACAATTCGTCCAAATGTTTAGTACCATAGTTGGAAACACCAATGGACTTGACTTTACCTGAATCAACTGCTTCTTGCAATGCCTTCCAAGTACCTAATCTCTTTTCCTTGTTAGAGATTGGTGAATGGACCAAGAACAAATCGATATATTCAATGTCTTTGGCGCGTTCTAATGAACTTTCAATGGCCTTTTGAGTGGCTTCATAACCATGTTCTTCATTCCAGATCTTGGTGGTAAAGAAGATGTCTGATCTTTTCACTTCTGGGAATTCTGTCAAGAATTGGGCAATACCTTCAGCAGCTTCTTGTTCATTACCGTAGATTCTTGCTGAATCGATGTGTCTGTAGCCAACTTTCAGTGCTTCATAGGTCAATTGTTTAGCAACGTTCTTTGGTGTTTGATATAGACCATAGCCGGAGACAGGGATGGTCTTGCCATTGTTTAAAGTGATTAGAGAGTCTTTGTGTAGAGCCATTGTAAAATGCTTTTGATGGTTTTGTGCTTTCGGTGGCAAATAAATTTAACAGGTCAAAACTTGTTCAATTTATATAGTCGGTGGGGAGAAAAAAATGTGGCGCGTATAACTACAGCAACAGTTTTTATTAGAAATCAACTAATTACTAATTACGTTATCACACAGTTTTTACCGCTTTTTCTCCATCAAAAGACATAAAGATTTCCAAACGTCCCTCACCAATCAAATGGTTCAGGGCCCAGTTGAGCCTGATTCCCTTGAGATCGCTGAAACGGGCCTTGTTTTTAGCGTATTTCTCCACCAATTCCTTCATTGGTAACTCTTTCCATTTGGTAGTGTTAAGAGATCTATGAATAAACTTGGAGGACGAATGTAGAAGTTTGACTAGGAAGCCGTGTTTGGGAAGTGATAAACTCAATTGTGTCACATCTGTGGGAATCAATGACAAATAACCCAACTTTACGAGTGTAGCAATCTCAGGCTCTGTGAATGGCATTGCTGATTTGGGGATAATAGTGAAGTTATTCTCAGTGATATGATGTATGAATTTGATAACAATTGCTCTCTCGTCTTCGTCTTTGTTTCTGATGTCATTTGAAGAGATCTTTACATAATCCTCTCTCTTGATGATCAAATCACAGGTGATAAACTGTTGTTCAGGTATTGAGATGACTTTTATCTTGTTATCTTTGAACAACTGATTACACTGCTGGTCAACAAACGAGTTCTCATTCAAGAACAGTGAGTATAGTTGAGACTTGGTAACCATTGGAGGCACAATAGATCTGAATTTGTTGATGTGTTCAGTAAAGTCGGAATTCAATTGTTGTGGGATAACAGACCATCTATAGGTGTTGATGAAATCGATTGCCTTTATGATATCTTTCCCATTGAAATCATCCTCTTTCTACTGTTAGCTCAAAGCTATAAGGAATATGGTGACTGCCACATACCTAACTTGACATTTGTCTCCTTCAGAGTTAATCTGTCTCTATTCTTTGGACCTCTTGAAGGCTGTTTACCATTTCTCAAAGCACTCAGATCGCCCTTCAGCTGTCTGAGCTTAGCGTCTGCCCTCTTCGACATGTCATTAGTGTTTGTGTGTTTTGGTGGTTATTGGAGGATAGTGAACTTCAATTCATGGGTTCGTTTTTATATCTGTCCGAATCAGTACATTGTCCATAGTTAAGGGGTTACCCGGGTTTAGAGCTGGAGATTAATATAAACTATCGTCGAATATTTCCTTGACAACCCCCTCTGATATAGCCAGAGGTGAGTCTCTGGATATCTACTCTGCTCCCCCAGTGGACACTAGAACATTTTTTGTTTCATTCACAACTTTTGCGTTCTGCCATTTTGGTCCTCAGCAATATGTAAGCAGAAGTGAATATGTTGCTTATTTTATCTTTTATTAAAAACCGACTAAGGTTCCCAGCTTAGCAGGGATTTTTGAGGATTTTAGGCAGAGTTTCACCTTTATCTGCCGTGGTGAATGTCCCGTTTTAACAGACTCTGCAACAATTTGAATTGTTTTGGCTATAAAATTGGGGGAAATCTCTGGACTTTGCGAGATGGACGTATTTGAAGGATCATGGTTTTTTCTTCTCACACTATTACCTTGTTGATATATCAATTGCTGCTTCTACCACAACCTACTCACAAATAGATATACCCCCATTCAGGCCATTTCATTACAACAACATCCCACATCACACAAACATACAATGCCATTAACTTCAGTGACCCGTTCTATCTTGACATCTCTCAAAGCCGTCTTGAAACAAGAAGGCATGGGTGCTCAAGTACGTCGGTCCATTGGTACAATCAAAATGAGAAACTTTACACCTTTCTTGATGCTTGATCATTTCGATTCTCCACCAGACTCTGGGTTCCCAGACCACCCTCATTATGGTCAATCCACTGTCACTTACTTATTACAGGGCAGAATTGCACATGAGGACTTTACAGGATCTAAGGGTGTTCTAGCACCTGGAGACTTACAATTTATGACCGCTGGTCGTGGTATTGTTCATGCTGAAATGCCAATTGATGATGGTTCAGGGGATTATATCACCGGTATGCAATTATGGGTTGATTTACCACAGGAATTAAAGGAAATTGCTCCAAGCTACAGAGACTTGAAAGCTACTGAGATCCCGGTGGCTAAACCTGATGATAAGATCCAAGTGAAGGTTATCTCTGGCGAAAGTTATGGTGTCAAATCTGTGCAGGATTTAGCCCATGTTGATGTTGATTATTATGATTTTCGAGTCTTATCAGGTGGCTCAATTATTCAAGACTTCAAAGAAAACTACAATGTCTTCTTATACATCCTATCAGGCTCTCTTGTGGTCAATGGTCAAGAATTCCAAGAATATGACACCATCTTCTTCAAACGTGATGGTAAATCCGTGACTGCTTCTGTCCCTGAGACGCAAGAGGGGGAAACCCAGTTTGTGCTAATTGGTGGTCCAGTTTTAGACCAAGAAATAGTTCAATATGGTCCATTTGTTGCCACTTCCATGTCTAAAATTCAAGAAGTTGCCAATAACTACCAGACAGGAAAAAATGGTTTTGAGAGAGCCATTGGATTCCAAAGTTCTATCGCTAAGAATGGTGGGTTGAAAGCCAAAGAGGTTAAGGGATTCCTAGAGAGCTCAAAGCATTGAGATAATTGAAAACTCTGAACACTGGTAGATCTTTCACGATTTTTATTTTGGATATTTATAGCTTTATGTTAAATTCGTCGTAGTGAAGATAAAAATATCTTAGAGTCACTCTGAACTTCTGCCTAAGGGTATCTAAGCCGTGGGACTTTTTCAAAACCGAGAGCTAACACAAAAACATCAAACCCTTACGTTGCTTTTGAGCTTTGGAGTGTGTTGGCTCCAAACTTCATACCTTGACTAAGGTTATTATTGATTCGCGAATTCGCTTTATATGTCATGATTTACCCCAGAATAACGTTTTGTGGCGAAACTATCGCAATTTTCTAGCGGTGTTGTCTCTCAATGTCTAACAAAATATCATCACGGGAATACATTTTTGCTAAATTCACAAAGTCCTCCACCGTAATCGACAATACCATCATAAAGTCATCAACTTTGGCAGTAATTTTGCCATGAATGAGTCCCCGCTCATAAACGGCATCAAAAGAAGAGAACAAGAATGTCCGGAAATATAAGTTAATATTGATGTGAATAAAGACGCAATATAATTCGACTTGTATAATTATTTACAGGTAAACCATTTGAATATAATATTTATGTCATTTTTATAATATCATTTTAATTTCGGATTCAGAGTATAGTTAATTTAAATTTTGCTTTGTACTTAGCCATTTGAGAAGTTACCAATGGCTAAATCACCCATATATACAAATATATTGTTATGAATTGATCATATATCATCGAGAGTGCTCTCTTGCCTCTATTCTTCTCTTGTTGCATTGAAAGATTGGATGTAATTTCGTATTAAGACTTCCTTCCTCATATCTCTGTTGTCAGCAGCTATCTTCATCTTCTCACAAGATTTATTCAACAGACCACGAGTAATAGGATTTAACTCATCTATTTGTCTTAGCTCTTTGATACTAAAACCAAGCTCAGATAGCTCGGGGATTGATTCTAGGGATTGTTCTTGAGTATCGCTGGTGAGGTTTTTGATTACTTCTGTCTCATCTGGAGCGATATTTGAGCAGACATCGAACGGACCAACCGTTGTAGCAACTTCACCTGTTGGCTCCTGAGGAAGCAGGAGGAATAATTCCATCAACTCTTCAAGCTGATCTGACATTTCAACTTTTTTAGTACTCTTGGAAATATCCACTGGGTTATCACTAGAGCGGCAGCTTTTCCCTCTCTCACCATCGCACATGGATATCGATGTACAATAAGCAAATTAACTCAGAAACACCCAGATTATGTGTATAAATTCAACGACAGAAGCTTGTGTTAGAATTATACACACAGTTTTGCTTGGCTCTTGCGGTTCTGCAGTTGAGATTGAATTTTTAAAGAGCTAAAAAAACTACCTTGGACTCTAGTTATATAAGTCGCTCAAAAAGAGGTTATTTTATAATTCGATCAAATAATTACCTTACAACTAGTATACAATCATCAGGATGACGGAAAAGGGGCAGCAAAACCGAAGAGTTATGCTTGGGTTTAAATCTAATAGTCTGAACATTGTGATAGAACCCCTTGACATTCAACTTCATGTCACTGATATATCTGTGAGGTTTTACGAAATATTTAAAATAGTGGGCGTTGATATTCAAGACCATAATTACTACCTCTTGGGCAACATAATAACACCGAGGATGAGGGTTGAGGACGTAATGGGATTCCACGGATCTCTAGATGGTGTTGAGGGGTATCTTCTTGAGTTTTGGGGCCTTTTGATGGCAGGGAGAGTCTGTTTAAGTATTAATCAGGTTGAGGATTTCAGTTTCTACTCTGTAAAGCCTGGATACGACATACTGAAGATTAGGTCAAATAATAAAGTTACTACTAGAGATCTGGTTGAATACATGAAAGTTGGAGATTTGAATTGTTTGCCTTGCGATTGCTACACTTTAATCCAAGGAGATGAACTTGCATATGACATGGAGTTAAATACTCTGGACCTACCCAGTGACAACCATGTATTGATAGTGAATGGTGATAGTGTAAGACTCGGTGTGTTCTTTAAGAAGAATGCTGCACATAATGAATTCTATGAGACATTGACAAAGATCAAAAGAAATTCAGGATAAAATACTGGGGCAAATAGTTGCAATTCAAAAATCAATGGATATTGTGATCAATCATTGGTGTAGAAACAGCGCTTCAGTACCTAAAGAACAGTATAGTATTCTCCCAAAAGAAAAGTTTAATCAAGCTTTAACTTTTGACAAAGGTGAGCGTCTATGTGGATGGCTTTTGTTTTTCATTCTCTTCTTTAGTGATTTTATTTGGATTGCAGTAAGGTTTGGCTGAGTCTGTTGTTTTTCGACCCTTTTAACAGGAGTAAGCGGAGTTGGGATACTGACAACATTACTGATTTCAAAGGTGGCAAAGTCTGCAACATCCAAATCTTCCAATCTTAAAGATTGCTTGAATTGTCCGCATTTCTTTGTTTGACTAGGTTTCACCATCTTCTTTAGTTCGGAAACTTTGCAGTTGGTGTCAATTTGAACAATCTTATTCTCTTCACCAACTAAACATAGCCATAGCTTATTTTTCTCTGGCAAATGGCTTCTGATGATATTATCACCACCACAGACTGTAACTGGTGTATCCTTTTCGGTGATGAATCTACCATTAACGGAGTGAACAACTGGAGGTAAATATGAGATCAATGGATCGTTTAAGGGGATAGTGGTAGTTATTCCATCAGGAAGTTGAAATATGTTAGATCTGCACATGACTATCTAAGTTGTATCAGAGTAAAGAACGATATTATAATCGATCGGGATCCATTGAGCGATTTGCTTTCTTATATAGTGACCACTGGGTCATTCTGTTTTCTGTCAGAAATCCTCTCACTATAGACTTTGAGCTGAATATATATATATCTCTATGGAATACGAAATATGCTAGAGGAAATCTATATGTCGATTGATATGAGTAGTGTGGGTCCCAAATTATGTCGAATCTTGAACATTCTAGATTTAAGCAATCAAAATGGAATAGTTCCTACCTTCAAAAGAGATGGGATGAGAAAGATACGTCTCAAAGAAAAAGCAAAAGGTTCAAAGTAAAAACCTATTGGAAAGGAAGCACATTTGGAATCCAAGAATAGCTGTTTTGGACTCAAAAATATGATCATATAACGTTGATAAAGCTAAGGCCAGGTGATAAAAAAATGAGTCAATTTTGGACGTTTAGAGATATAAGAAACTATTACTGGGACCTCAAAGATGTAAAGACTTCGAGGATCTGGATATCCAAAAAATTCTGGTACTTTGTGGCAAGCCATTCAACTGTCATGGACTACAGGATTAGACCGCTCTTATTTTGGACTCTGGTGTCAAAATTGGTGAAACGCATCACTTAGCAAGACGGGGAAAAAGAAGAGATATATACGGACCCAAAAGAGAAAGAAGGTCACATTAGGCAAAGAAGGGGTGTTTATGTATGAGATAGACAGCACTGTGAACTTCTTGTGCCGTCTTTGTCGATGCTGACTACGAGAACGTTTATACAGATGACAAGATCCCAGTTCTTGAGGATATAAAGGATGCAGACAAACCAAGAGATCTAAAGGCTGGGGGACCTTTGTTCCACAAAGATCTGAAATGAGTGAAGGTTCATATAAGTGATATGATCTCCAGGGGCTGATAGCTAGGAACTTTCAGTATCATTAGACCAAAAAATCACCTACTGGAAAAAAATCGCCGAAGCTTAACAGCCAAAGGCTGAAGCACCACCCTTCAACACGCTTCAGATGCCGTTCAAGCTGGTTATACGGCAGGATTCCAAGGACACTGAATATTTATTGGAACCTGACCAGCTTCTGCTCAATGTTCTTCCGTTTGACGGCCTCTACTACTCTCAAAACGAGATCATACTGGATCCACTAGATACAGCTTCAAGAATCAACCTGCTTTCCGATCCCAAAGAAAACGTCTTTCAAGAGCACAAAATCGGGGATTCTAGCCGTCTTGTATTCCTTGCATCCTCTCATACCAACTTTGTGGCTTTCAAAGTCTCCAACAACATTACAATTGCCCAGTTAAGAGCCGTATTTGATGAAGTGAAGGGGAGGTTAGGCTACGACGAAAGATACCATACACACTGTGATCTGGTTGATGAATGCAACACAATCGAGAGTCTACAATTAGCTAACTATGACCTTGTGCTTTTTGGTGAATGTACAAAGATCATCAAGTTAGGTCTACGGCTGGAAAAGGCAAAACAGAGATCCCAAACCAAGATTGATGAAGAAGACGAAGAAGATAACATACCGTTTGTTGAGCTATCCAAAAGACTTGAACCGCAAACTTCACTACCCATTGGACAAGCAGAAGGCGAACAGTTTAGAAGTCCAGATATCACTGTTTGCATTGATGAAGGCGAAGAAAAAAATATCCCCATGGATGGATACCAACTTCATACTAATCACGAGTCTAAGGCCAATAATTCTGCATCAATCACTTCTACATTTCCTTCCTCCAATAATACTATCAATGAAAATTCACATCATCGAAATTCATTTGACCAGTCGGCAAATGAAACCTCTTATGTGTTCGCTCCAAGAGTTGCACCATCTGGGTTGTCTTTCAGAAAGAGAAGCTCCTCAAATGAACCTTTACCGCCTTCAAAAAGACCCACACTTCAATCTCCATCGGCAATATCATCAGTTTCCGTGAATCAATCGCATACTCCAGGGACTTTTGACATACAATATACTCCCCTTGTGCCATATGAACCTGGTCTTGCATCACAAGAAAGTGCCACACAATCCATTCATTACTGTCAAGTGTGCAAAGAAGATTTTGGTACACAGTCGTCATACGGGCGCCACATCTCCCTTGTACACATGGATCCCCCACATAAATGTGATTTATGTGGTGAAAAGTTCAGAAAACTGGCTGAATTGAGAAGTCATACACAAACAGGACATCAGGATTTTGAAGGCTTGACGTCTGAATATTTCTGTGGGTTAACCTCTCTGAAAGGCCCCTGTCTTCAGAAATTCAAGACTCGAATGGCTCTCTTTGAACACCAACAGGCAAATCACGACGCTGCTGAGTTCAAATGTGAATTATGTGGGCAAACATTGGGAAGGTTGCTTGGATTGAGCACGCATGACAAAACTAACCACCATTGCATTTATCCAAAAACTCCATTGCGAAGAACCCCTCTTACTAACAGTGTTAGTGATGCTGTCGGTAACACGAATTGCACTGGTGATGATGAGCCTTCTTCATTTCCCTGTCCGTATTATTATGGCAATGTGCCTTGTGCGAAGGCCTTTCGTAGAAAAACGTTTTTGGAACAACATATCAATGCCAAACACCTAAGCACGAAACATACTTGCAAGGTTTGCAAGAATGTATTTGCCACATTGTCAGATTTTCAAAGGCATCAGTCCAAAAAGGGCCAAGCTTCATAGTAGATTACGACCGAAATGTTCTAGTAAGAACCTAATGATAACGAATGACTTGCCAAATTGCTCATCTTTATAATGTAGTTTTTCTTCAACTAATGATAATTGGCTGATCTTATTGATCATAGGGACTTACGAGATTAGGATTCTATAGAGATGCGGTTTTAGAGTCGGTATTGACAGTGACTTTAGATGGTGCTTATTGGTCGTCAACCCAGGGTTCTACTGGAAGATGGAGAACAATCCTTTGTTAAATCCTGTAAGAAGGCTATAACCGTTACCATGGCAACAAAGCGTACAGCTATTGCGGCATCACATTACTATGAAGACACACTAGAAAGATCTATAAGGCTAAAATGGTGTATTGGATTGACTTTCACGGAGACACCAAATACAAGACATGTCTCTAATAGATCTTGAGAACATTCAAATTAGAGATGGTTGGAATCTCCCACGTATTTATACTAGGCGGACAAGGTACTTGTAATTAGGAACTTAAGAGTCAATTCGAGAGCTGTCCACAACGGCATGGTCTGCCTAGCAGTGCCTAGCAGTGCCTAGCGGAGACTCGTGACTCTTACTCTTGAAGAAGTGTCAAGCTTATAGGTCCTGACATCAGATCTGAGCTGTTGGTTTGAGTCATGATCTCTGATCTCAGCAATCGGGAGATAAGACTAGTTCACTGGAGTGGGTCAAATCACGTCCCCAATTTCTCGGGAAATTGAAGCAACAAGGCCCTTGATCTACGTATATAACTGAACCAAACATTAACTAAGCCCCACCACCCAATTCAATATAATAAAACGCTAATGATTTCCAATTTTGGCCCAAAGTTTTTCCTTTCGGCTTTCAAGTTTCTCCGCAATAGCTTCTTTTTACAGTATATCAACTGTAAAAATTAAGTTTTAAATTCGCATGTGATAATATAAGAGGATTGGTGCACTTTCTTTTTTGGCAGATTTGGCAGATTTGGTGGTAACAAAACCTGTTGAAAACTGGTATTATATACAAGAATCTGAGTCTTCAAATGCTGTTAACCAACTTTAGTCCAAACATCACCCTTTAAGATTTTGGATAGCCAATTGGTCTCCTTGTGAGATTCAATGTTGGAATTTGGCGACTCCGCGAAAATTCTGGAAAAATTGAAAATTTTGTTGCGTGTTGGGTTTGACATTGATATATAAACACCGAAATTCCCCTGGGAAAAGCCCATTTTGAGATTACAAATCTGAGATTCTCTGTTATTCTCTGCCATTTTTCTAATTCTCAGATTCCCTGCTATTCACTCCCATGGAATTCAAAACGGACTTTAAAGAAGTCCAAGTGGACTCGTCTGCCTCAGACTCCATCCTCCCACAAGAAACAACACGAAAGACCATCTTGCCAAAAGATGACGAGGACAACACCTCCATCATGATGACTTTCCACAACACAAGACCGTCCCCTCTAATCATCGTGCTGACGATCATCTCCTCCATCTCCGGGTTCATGTTCGGTTATGATACTGGTTATATTTCGTCTGCCTTGGTTTCCATTGGCACCGATTTAGATAACAAGGTTTTATCTTATGGGGAGAAAGAGCTTATTACAGCCGCCACTTCTTTAGGTGCCCTGATCACTGCTTTAATGGCTGGTTTATTAGCTGACTACTTTGGTAGAAAACCAGTCATTATGTTTTCCAACTTGATGTTTTTAATCGGTGCTGCCATGCAATGTGCTGCTCATACTATATGGGTTATGATCATTGGTAGATTCGTTATGGGGTTTGGTATTGGTATTGGTTCATTAGTTTCCCCATTATTCATCTCGGAAATCTCACCAAGTAGATTCAGAGGTCGTTTAACTGTGATCAATTGTCTATGTATCACTGGTGGTCAATTGGTTGCCTATGGTTGTGGTGCCGGTTTAGATTCAGTTAATAACGGGTGGAGAATCTTAATTGGTATCAGTTTGATCCCTGCTGCCTTCCAATTTGTCGTGTTCTTCTGGTTACCAGATACCCCACGTTTTTATATCATGAAGGGTAATTTAGAGAGAGCTAAAACGGTTTTAGCAAGAACCCATCTTGGTGCTACTGAAGAATTAATCCATGAAAAAGTGGAAGAATTAGCAATGTTAAATAACTCAATTCCAGGCTCCAACCCATTCTCAAAGACTTTTAACGCTATTAAGCGTGTTCATTCTGTTCCATCAAACTTGAGAGCTTTAATTATTGCATGTGGTTTACAAGGTATCCAACAATTCACTGGTTTTAATTCATTGATGTATTTCAGTTCCACCATTTTCAAGACTGTTGGTTTCAAAGATTCCACTGCTGTTTCAATTATTGTCGCTGGTACTAATTTCATTTTCACAATTATTGCATTCTTCATCATTGATCGTGTTGGTCGTCGTTTAATGTTATTATGTGCCATTCCAGGGATGTTGATCTCTCTGGTGGTTTGTGCCATTGCCTTCCACTTCTTGGGTGTTACTTTTGATGGTGATCATGCTATTGTTCAAAAGGAAGGTATCAGTACTTGGGGTATCATTGTTATCCTAGGTATGATTGGTTATGTTGCCTCATATGCTGTTGGTATTGGTAACGTTCCATGGCAACAATCTGAATTATTCCCACAAGATGTTAGAGGTATTGGTATTTCATTTTCCACAGCTGTCAACTGGTCTGGTTCTTTGGTCATTTCATCCACATTCTTGACCATGTTACAAAATATTACACCAACTGGTACATTTTCATTGTTTGCTGGTTTGACATTGATCTCATGGATTTCTGTTTGGTTCTGTTATCCAGAATTATCCAATTTGGAATTAGAGGAGACTCAACAGTTGTTAACTGGTGGATTCAATATCAAAGCCTCAAAGATCTTGGCAAAGAAGAGAAAGAACTTTGATGTTGAAGATTTAGGGAAGGCATCCCATGAAATCATCGAACACTAAAAATAGATCCTCTACTAAATGTTTGTGTTTGTGTTTTCCCATGTGTTCACGTTTGTTTTATAATTAATACCTCATTTCGTTTTAGATCTTTGTGGTGTAGGCTGTATCTCTAGTTTATTTCACTAGGTAACTTCTAGCAGGTTCAAATATCGCTAGGATTCATTTACAGAATTCTTAAACTCGTGATTAAATACGGAACTAATTATTGTCATTATCATAGTAATAAAAGTAAAAGGGGTATTAATAAAATGCACAATGCAAGTCTAGTCTCTAAGGGTCCATATCTATGGTAGATCTCGAACTTTTGTGTCCTAAAGAGGGCTTCAGGGCACTAAAGCTTCCTGATTTCTTATGGAATAATTTCCCAAAACTTCCAAAGCTCCCACCTTTTCTATGCTTTTTCTCTCTTTTTGGAGGCTGTATACCATCAACTGTGATCCCAAGCATCTGATAAGTCTCAGGGATATCGTAATCGTCATTTGACACGTACACCGAGTATTTTCTCTCTTGTTCCACTTTAAATTCCTTCTTCTGATCAAACACTTGTTCATCTTGGAGGAGTTCTAGGGCATTTAAAGAGTTTTGTCTCGAGTGTGTTGGAGTGTAGTTTCTTAAGCTGGGGAAGTATGTAGCTGGGAGGCATTTGGGCTTTGCCGGTTTGGAAGGGGAGATCAATTTCAACAGTTCTGTATCAATTTCTAGTGTCTCCAGGAGCTTTGTGGTGTCATCATGGAGCGATGGAGCTGTTATATCGGTGTTGTTTGTCATGTTGTGTTCCAAGGTGAGCTGTTCTGGCGAGGACTCGATGGAGCTGGGCAAGCTGTGTGTCATGTTTTGTGTTCTCAAAAGTTGTGTTTGTCTACTGTGGGAGTGGTTACTTCGTTACTTCGTTACTATGGAGTTTGTTATTGTTGTTGTTATTGTTGTAACTTTTCGCGTTGGTGCTGCACTAAGGGCTAAATTGGTGTTTCTATAATTGGCTCTCTGTGGGGGGACTGTGTTTTATATACAGTGATAGGTATTATTCTGTTGGAATATAACGAATGTGTGTGGTACACCAGTCGATTTGTCCCAAGATACCTTTTCCTCTATGGATTGAGGTATATAGATTAGAATAATGGTACTTACTACTTAATATATAATGATAAGTATCCGGGTAACCCATTACCCGCCCTGGAGCTTAGAAATCGATTATGTGTCAAAATTTGGAATCTTTGATAACTTTTGGTAACTAATAGACTCAAATCACTAATCAACATACTTCCCACCTTCACTTGCCAGATACACACGGTCTCTCTCACAGAACAGAATTGAACAATGGAGAGAATACCGCAGAATTGGATTGCTAGGGTCCCTCCAGTAACAAGAATTTGGACCCTTTCAGCCATAATCACCACAATACTCCTTCATACCGAAGTCATAAGTCTTGATAAGATTGTTTTCTCCCCGGATTTCTATAAGAAGAAGGAATATTGGAGATTAATGACATCCTTGTTTTATTTTGGTCGACTGAACCTCAATTTGATAATTACATTCTCCAATATCAGCGAACAGTTTATCCAAATGGAGATGTCTTTTGGTGATACGGTGGATTTCCTTTGGTTTCTACTCATAAATTACCTGATGATCTTAAGTTATGCCATGTTTGTTGAAAATCCATTGATATTTGGTATAACATTGTTTAGATCATTGACTTATTATTCATGCATGAAGAATCCAGAACAAATTGTTGCATTATGGGGTGTCATCCCATTCAAATCTACATATTACGGACCACTGACCTTGGGGTTGGAATTCATGATGAATAGTGAATTCTCATTTGTCAGAGACGCTCTTTGGTTGATCATTGGTCATATCTTGTTTTATACAGAAAACGTTTGGGGCAAATTGCATGGCTTTAACCCATTGAAACCCATATGGAAATGGACAAGAGCTGAAGTCTAAAGGTTAGATATGCATAAACGTTATAATCACTAATCAAACACTATTATTACAAACATCGTCTACAAAGCCACCATATTAACAGAAAACAAATCCAATATTTCAATTAAATCCCGCCAATTAAAATGTTAATATTATCTAACTTTTAGCTTTTCAAGTAGTATACAAAATGATCAACTAGCTGTGGGATACCAGTCAACAAGTGGACGAAGTAAGAAAACTTTGAACATGAACATGAGTAATTACATGACCATGACCATAAAAAACAACATGAACAACAATTAGGATGGAGAAAAAAAAACAGAACAATAAGACATGAAGTTCTGTTGGAAGAGTGGAATAGGAAATCATTAAAAAGCACACATAACGACAAACAGAACAGACAAACAGAACAGACAATTCAATGGATCTAAGAACATTGACCTGGGTATTGTCTATCAGTTAATGGGGATGGGAAAAGACCATTGTAACTTAATCTTTGGAAATCCCATTCCAATGAATTTTCAGTCTTCCAATTCCAAAAGATCCAACCACCTTTAGATTCAAAGGAATCTAATTGAGCTTCAATATATTTTCTAGTGTTAGTTTTCTTATCATCTGACCAACTGTTGATATCTTGAGAACCCCAACAAGAACCACAATTGGAGTCTTGACTTTGGTCGTAGAAAGTATTATCATATCTAGCACCTCTACCAACACCATTCAACCATTTGGAGCAGTCAGTTAAAGCAGCAGACCATTCACCAGTGACGGACCACAAGTTTTCAGAACGATGATCTTCACCCCATTGACAAGCAACGGAAACATGTTCATTAATATCACGTTGTAATTCACCAGGAGAAAAGACTTGGTAATGATGATGGTCAATGATAACGTTCCAAAAGTCTGGGGCTTGGAATTTATCATCAAAATAACCCGAAGCTGTAAAGGCATCATGAATGATGACATTTTGAGTGGAACCGGCACCACGCAAGTTGTTATAACCCCAAGTCCAGAAATCATTCAATTTACCCATGTTCAAGACGCTACCCAATGGTTCATTCAACAATTCAATACCAATGATAACATCACTATAATCATCACCACCATATTTGTCGAAAATCTGTTGTAACACTGTTAAAGTCAATGAAACGTTTTCATCAGTTTGAAAG
Source organism: Taiozyma bovis (assembly GCA_003707945.3). Taxonomy (NCBI): domain Eukaryota; kingdom Fungi; phylum Ascomycota; class Saccharomycetes; order Phaffomycetales; family Wickerhamomycetaceae; genus Taiozyma; species Taiozyma bovis. Next base: position 19,359 of record PPMH03000039.1, on the reverse strand, counting down.
TCATAACTATCACGTAACCCAGAATTATCAAACCCATTTTGAGAACCTGGAGCACCATGTAAATCGATCCAAACTTTAATCCCATTGTTTCTGGCCCATTCAAGAGATTGATCCAAATATTCAACTTGACCTTGGACATAAGGATCATATTCCAAAGTCTTGAAAGCCCAGTAACCAATAGGGATTCTAACCATGTTTAAACCCAAGTCGGAAATTTGTTTGAAATCAGACTCAGTGATCCAGGAGCTCCAATGTTCTTGTAATCTTGATAGGGCCTCGTCTTTACCCAAAGCTTGGGTGTAATGGTACTCGTCAACAGGAATTTGGGACTCATCATCACCAAAGACTTCGAATAGAGAAGGGTTCATGTATGGTTCCAAAACAAACCAACCACCAAGGTTGACACCTCTGATAACGGTGTTTTGATAGTCCCAATCGTCTCGTTTGAATTGGAAACGTGGGACAGCAGAGACAGCCGTGAGCAAGAAGGTTATCAGGAGAAGTTTCATAGTTGTGTTCCAATGATTTTAAACAAAGAGAAGAGAAAAACTGAACCCAGATGCCAAATCCTCCGGAAAGAGAGAAATGAGTGGGCCCTTTTATACTTTTCACTACCAACCTGCATTGTTCCTTAATCAGGCAAACCGCCAAAAACGATGAAAACGGTGGAAAAATGGCGAAAAATGGCGAAAGAAAAACAGGCGCCCTAAATTTAGTATCAGCAGTGGACAGGAGCCACAAACAAAGATAACCAAAGATAGAGCAGGGATATAATGTGAACGAGAGCTATCTCTCTTACAAAGCCAAATTGGCAAGTATCACCAGAAACTTGTGCTCTGTTCACACACAGAGCTATAAATAACCTTTGCCCCGTTTCCACAGGGATAATCACCCACCGACAATCCCAGGGGCACGGTAAGGCCCACACAGCCAGCCATTTCGGAGAAACCTGCTGCTTTTGACATGTTTCTTGGTGATTTGGAGGGGTTGAGCACAGTGGTTTGGAGGAGGAGGGGGGCACTCATTCGTCACTAATTCGTTATGTTAGGTGATGTTGTCCATTACTACATACTGCTGCACATGGCTTCCCACAGATTTGCTTGTTTTTCTTCTTTTTTCTTATTTTTCTTATTTTTCTGGCTTGTTTATTCATTTTGTCTGTCTTGATTTGGATTTTGTAACCGGGGGAACTAGTTGTTGACCAAGATTTTATTTTTTGCGTTGTCATGGTGATAGTTGTTATCTTTTTTTGGCCCTATCAACATCAAAGAGACAAGAGCGAGAATGTTGATGAGCTTCTGAATCCACCAGTAAATGAAACTTCGCCCACAGTGTGAGCTGTCGCACTTGAGCTGTCATAACAAAATTTGCATGATACATGTTTCATAGTCATGAATCTCTAGATTTTATTTACGATTTATGACCTGTCTTGTTTTTCCATCGATTCGTTCGTGCAGGAACCAAGCTGACACAAAAAAATACGCTTTGGCGCATATTTCATTTTTCGCCAGTTTCTGCCAATTTCTTTGAGAAGAAGGACAAGGACAAAGAGAATGGAGAATAGAGAATAGAGAAATGGATGACGTCTCATCAGAAAGTCGTGAATATATAACAGTACCACGACGCCCCAGGATTTCTGCTCTTCTTTGTTTATATACCTCGGTGTTATTGGTTACCAACCATAAAACCATTCCTGAAACTTCATGGTTCGGGCACACTGGTTCGTATACGAAGAGAGAAATGGTCCATGTTTTCGATTTGACACCATGAGATATTACAGTGACCATGCCGTGATCGTGTAACCCAACCCACCTATCGCTCGATTCATGATCCATCAAACTAGATCTAGTGTGGAATTATATACCTAAAAGAAAGCCATCACCAGCTCAATGACGTTAAATCACTTGATCTGTTACAAAACGTCCATCGTCTAAAAATAAGTTTCATCAAAAATATCAACTGTATGACTATAAATAATATTCACAAAGCTAGAACAACAAAACTGTACTTCTCTGCTGGCTAAATTAAAAAAAAACCCCATTGTGACGGAACTTCGTTGCTTATAATTTTCTTTTGATTGTAACACTCTAGCTCAAGCTTTAAAGTCTAAATTTTATCATCAGTTTCATTCGATGTGACCATTTTTGTTGATTAATTCTTTTAATCATCTGAAGCTCATAAAAGTTGAAACCCGGCTTTGATTGGTTCTAATCCATACGATTTCCTCTCTTCATTGGATCTTAAACTTTTGAAAAACACTTCTGGTGGTGTACAAGTACCCAAGGCTCTTCTTGCATGGTTTTGTAAAAATGTCAAACCAACGATATATGAGGCATTGACCCAACCAAACCCTTCAGTTGCAACACCTTTGAAATCAGAACCTTGGTTACCATATTCAGCTTCAACACGATGTGGATCCGTCGCTTTAGTTACGTTATACTTCTCAACAACAATACCATTGTAATCAACAAAGGCCTTCGTCATCAAATATAACCAACGGTAACTTAATCTTCTTGAAATGGATTCATAACCATAGTTCTTAAACCCCTGCCATGCCAAAATTTGTTGTGGAGCCCAACCGAATGGATAGTCCCATTGACGTGAAGGTCTGTCCAAACTAATCTCACCTCTAGATTTCTCGGTCCCTGCAGCAAGGCCACCCAACTCTTCAAACAATGAAACATTCTTAGCTAATTTAGCAGCTTGTTCATCTGAGGCAACACCTGACCATAAAGCCCAGAACGTTGTAGCTGTTTCATAATTGGATTGAAGTTTCAATTTGACGTTGTAATCAAAATACATCCCTCTCTTTTCACTCCATAGATATTTGTCAATGCTAGCTTTTCTTAGTGTAGCTTTCTCTCTCCATTTAGCTGAAGTTTCAACACCAGCATGAGACTCGAAAGAATCACCAAAATAACGCTGGATAACTTCGGCAATGTCAACTTCGTACTTGAACAACAATGAATTCAGATCAATGGTGGCTAAACTTGCACAAATACTTTCCAACCTATAACTGGTATCATGACCACTTTCTCTTACAGCACGATCATGTGTGAAATAATCATCTAATGCTGGTTCTTCGATTTCACCATTGTTGTACTTGTCTCTAAATTCTGCAATTGAAATGTTATACTTCAAGGCATATGATGATAACACAGAATCAAAATGGGAAGGTTCAGTCTCTGGTGGAACACCAACACCATCTGCATGATAACATGATAACCCCGTGGTTGGGTCCAATCTAGGAGTACAAGTCCAAACTTGATCATATTCTTTAATGGCGGCATAAATGGCACGTTTCAATAAATCCAGGGCTTCACCATTGTCTTCACCACCCATCTTTTCAAAGATTTTGATGGCCATATCTGTTAGGAATGGAGGTTGGGATCTTGTCAAGTAGTAAGATCTATTAGCATTCAAAATCTTACCATAGTGATTAATCTCAAAGATGAAATGTTCAACCATACCCCTTGCTAATTCTGTCTTGTTATTAATGAGTAAACCTAAAGATTCCATATAAGAATCCCAACCATATAGTTCATTAAAACGACCACCTGGAACCACATAGGGGAAAGACACCAATGTATCCTTACCAGTTTCTGGATCATGGGATTCCTCCATTGCCAAAGCTAGTAAACCAGGTCTAGTGTTGATTGATTTAACAAACTCTGGAGTGATCTCCTTAGGTAGGTATTCAACATCCAACTTCAAGTCTGGCATATCCCTTGCAGCTTTTGAAAAGAATTCAAATTGTTCAGGACAATCATATGGAATATAAATTCTTGGATTTGACACAATTTTGGTATCCTTGGCGAAAGTTGCAATACTTTCACCGTCTAATCTTCTTGTCAAGTTCTTCCAAAATTGGGTGGAGATCAATCTTGATAATCTGTCAACTGGGTTTTCATTCAATCTAGCTTCATCTAAAATCATCTGGTTTCTACCAAATCTTTTGGCAATGGTTAATTCTTGTAGCAAATTGGATAACATGTAGGTACCCCTAATTTCCTTTTGGTTGAAAGCGTTTGAATTCATGGTACCTAGTTTCAAGACTTTAGGACCTGTATCTTCAATGGTGATTTGGAAGTTTCCATCTGTGTCTTCATTGTCCAACAATTCTTGTAATGTAGCATTGATATCACTGATAAAGAATCTCTTACCACGACCACCGGATCTTAACCCAGTATCATCTTGAGAAGCACGTCTAGTCAACCCAGCTTTGAACTCGTTCTTCAACTCAGCCTTGACATTTTTGTTAAACCCACCATAACTCATAGTTCTAGTTCTGGCATATTGAGAGCCCTTTGGTGCCTTGGATGGATCGGTTTGTGGGCCATAGTAGACGTCTGGTTGTGAGAAGGGGTCATAATCGTCCATGGAGGACTTCCGACGAAGGTGAGTCTTTGATACTGGACTCTTGAGTAGATTGTCTGTGCTCATTGTGTCAGGAGATGATCTGGGGAGGCGCTAATGCTTTCTAATAGGAATCTGGTCAACCGTGATATGAATGATAGTAGCAATTGACTTTGTCCGTACGCTGTTGCCACCTAAATCAGCTTATTCTCTGTTTGTGGTTTGTTTTTGCCCTTCTGTTTTCCTTCTGTTTTCCCTTTAAAAGGTAAAAAGTAAAAGGAAGCAAACTTTTGTTAATGTCACCAAATCCATTTTTTAATTTTTAATTTCCCCATTTTCTTAATTTCTTTTATCTGTGCAACTCACGTGATCATCCCGCGAACTCGTTCTACACATTGAATCTTTTTTTTTTTTTTTGTGGAAGAAATCAAAAAAAAAAAAATTTCCAAAACAAAGGCAAATTCAACAATAATTAGGTTACCCATACATCATTAGCCATGTCTGAAAAGGAAGAAAAACCAGTTGCCACACCAGCTGAAGCCCCAGCTGCTGAATCCAAACCACCAACTGCCGACGTCTTTGCCATGTTCGGTGGCAAGAAGAAGGAAGAACCAAAAGCTGAAGAAAACGAAGAAAAAGAAGACAAGAAACAATCAAAGGCTACTGAAGAAGAAGAAACAAAGGAAGATGAAGAACCTGATGTTCATTTTGAACCTTTAGTCCAATTAGAGAAAGTTGATGTCAAAACCAACGAAGAAGATGAAGAAGTCTTATACAAAGTTCGTGCTAAATTATTCAAATTTCATGCTGATGCTAAAGAATGGAAAGAAAGAGGTACTGGTGACGTCAAATTTTTACAACATAAGGAATCAAAGAAAGTTAGACTTTTGATGAGAAGAGATAAGACCTTAAAGATCTGTGCCAATCACTTCATCTCTGGTGATTATGAATTGAAACCAAACGTTGGTTCTGATAGATCTTGGGTTTACAACGTTACTGCTGATATCTCAGAAGGTGAACCAGAAGCTCAAACTTTAGCCATCAGATTTGGTAACAAGGAAAATGCTGATAAATTCAAAGAAGAATTCGAAAAGGCTCAAGAGTTCAACAAAAAGAAATGAAAAGTTGCCTCTTTGTCTCCTTTGACTTGATTTTTTAAATTCTCCATGTCATAATGTCATTTGCATTCTGTTGTAGACATTGTTCGTGTTGTTCAGTTTTCGTCAATATATTCAAGGTACTTATAATAAAGTTTGATGATCTTTTCAAGGTTTTTCTAATAATATGGTTGGTGGTTCATAATGGCAACCATAGTCAATTTTTATGAACTTTGATAACAAGAAGGATTTGCAACTATTCTTTAGGCTAAGAGAAGGCTATGAAAAAGTGCAAGCTAGTTCCCTCCCCCCTATTGACTAAATTTTTACCTTCATTTGAAGTGAAAACAGACTTCCAAATAAAACTTTTTATTTCAACACTGAGTAATATTGTCACCAGACACTCCAACTAACCGTACAGAATCCACCGTGCATGGTTACATTGTGTATAAACAAAACAAGTGCAGCCCGTTTTTTATCTATAAAACTGATCTCAAACTGACATGAATACTCTTGGTTTGAGTATAAGTTTCAATACCAGCAGACCCCAATTCTCTACCAATACCACTCAATTTAAACCCACCAAAACTAGCCCTGACATCTTCATCGTTTGAGGAGTTGATCCAAACGGTACCAGACTTGACACCTCTAGCGAATCTATGACCTTGTTTGATATCATTGGTGAAAACAGCCGCAGCCAGACCGTATTGAGTACCATTGGCCAAAGTCAATGCTTCTTCATAAGTGCTAAAAGTTGAAACCACAGCGACTGGTCCAAATATTTCTTCTTGAAATAAACGAGAAGTTGATGGGACATTAGTGTAGACTGTTGGAGCAATGTAATAACCTTCCTTTGGAACCATTTCATCACCCAAGACTTTGTTCAGACCTTCTTCTTTAGCAATGGAGATGTACGATCTGATCTTATTATATTGTAATTCATTAATGACTGGACCCACGGTTGCATTGGAAAATGGTGAACCAACGGTCCATTCAGATTTGATCTCAGCTAATAGAAATTCTATAAACTTGTCATGAACAGATTCATGAACCAAGATTCTTGAATTAGCGGTACAGTTTTGACCAGAGTTATAACAAAAGCCTAAAGCCACCCATTTAGCGGCATCTTGTAAATCGGCGTCTTTAAAGATAACAGCTGGAGATTTACCACCACATTCTAAAGTGACAGCTTTCAAGTTTTCTGTAGCTAATCTTTGAACAGTTTGACCAGTTTTAGTAGAACCCGTGAACGCAACTTTGTCAACATCTGGATGAGAGGCCATACGAGCACCAGCGATTTGACCTAGGCCTGAAATGATGTTGAAGACACCAGAGGGGAAACCAGCTTCTTTTACTAAATTGGCAAAATATAATAATGATAATGGGGTGAATTCGGAAGATTTGGCAATGACGGTGTTACCAGCAACAACAGCACCGATCATCTTCCATGAAGCCATGGCCAAAGGATAGTTCCATGGGATCAGCAAAGACACAACACCATATGGTTCTTTGGTTTCATAAACAAATTTCTCGTTGCCTAAAGGTAAATATGAACCTTTCACTTTATCAGCATAACCAGCGTAGTATCGTGTCAATTCAATGATTTGTTCTAAATCAGATTTAGCGTTAGATTCATATGGTTTACCAGCGTCTAGGGCATCGATTTTAGCAAGGATATCGGCATCTCGTTCTAGCAATTCGACCAATTTGAACAAATAGGCACCACGTTCAGAACCAGGTAAGTTCCCCCAGGATTCAGCAGCAGCACGAGCAGCAACGACAGCGTTATCAACATCCCTTTCAGAGGCGATGTAAACTGAAGTGATTGGCTCTTTGGTTGATGGATTGATGGTTTGAATTGTGAAGTCAGAAGGAATGAATTCATTGTTGATGAACAGACCAGTTGGCTGGGTGTAAGTTTCACCGGATGGTAGAACGACAGTTGAAGAGACCATGATGGAAGTGTGTTTTGTAGTCAAATTCAGTGGTAAAGTTGATGAGAAGTTGATGAGAAGTTGATCTGGATGATTTATAGGCCATTTTATAAAGACAATTTGGCTTCAAACTTCCCAATTGGGCTTATCATTGATCGACACCACAGTGTTTTGTTCGACATGAACGGAACAGGAATCCCGCGAAATGTTTTAAGTGAGGCTTCTAGTTAAAAGATCAACACTTGCACAATTTGGGCAAAAACACGGTAAATCTTTAGGTATTTTAGGATCGTTAAAACTCTTAAGTGGGCTTTTGCACAAGCCAAAAGACCTTCTGTCCTTCTGTTGCCATAGAAACCCGATGAAGAGATTACATTAGGAATGCTGACCATTCGAAATCTTTTGATTGATTTCACTTTTGTGTCACATTCTGGAAGAAAAAGTCAACTTCATGAGACACAGATGATCAACTTTCCAGGTCAAAGTCACGAGTTGTTTGAAGTTTTGTATCTTCTCCCTGACACTTCTATTACTTGGTCTTATTAATAAGGGCTTCATTTAAACCAGTCACTCACTTTATCCCGATCAAGGCTGAATGAATAATCCATGAATATACCAGTTATTATCCGGAATGGTGACAAAGCAAGCACCTATAACCCTTAATTCGTATCAAGGACAATCTATTTCTCCTTCTTGGATTGTACATTGCATTAATAGTAGACCAGGGAATAATATAGCAATCAAATTGGGGAACCAAAATTGCTTCGAGAGATCAGAAGGACAGTGGTGGCAGAGCCAATTGGATGGTCAAGTATCCTCAAATCGATCATAACTACATTCTCTCCTTTTATTATAAAAAGATCAAAAGGGGAAACTCATAGACTTATAAAATGACTAAAAGACAAGTTTTGAATCAGACCAAACCCAGCTTACAAGTCAGCGTCATCTTCATCAGGTAATGGCAAAGCTGTAGCTTGGTCCATTTCTTGTTGGTATTGTTGCATTAATTGGGCATCGACAGCGACTTCTGGTGGAGCCAGGGCAGGAGCAGCAACAAATTCTAATGATGGGTTACCAACTAATTTTCTAGCTAACCATAAGAATGGTTTTTCAAAGTTGTAGTTTGATTTGGCGGAGATATCGTAGTATTGTAAGTTCTTCTTTCTGTGGAAAGTGATGGTTTTAGCTTTAACTTTTCTTTCTTTGACATCAACTTTGTTACCACATAAGACGATTGGGATGTTTTCACAAACACGAACCAAATCTCTGTGCCAGTTTGGAACATTCTTGTAGGTGATTCTTGAAGTGACATCGAACATGATAATACCACATTGACCGTTAATGTAGTAACCATCTCTTAAACCACCGAATTTTTCTTGACCAGCAGTATCCCAGACATCGAATTTGATTTCACCAAAGTTGGTGAAGAAACCAAGAGGATGGACTTCGACACCCAAGGTGGCAATGTATTTCTTTTCGAATTCACCAGTTAAATGTCTCTTGACGAAAGTGGTCTATTTTTGCATTGTTAGTATCTTTGATTCCGTATTGCCATTTAAAATCAAAACAAGGGATCAAAAAAAAACAATTCAACAGGATCGATTTCCATCCCATTGATCATATCCAACGCCCAATGTTCACAGAACACACTCACTTTACCGGTACCACCATCACCGACTAGAACTAATTTGAAAGTTGGAACTTCAGCAGCCATTTTTGTTGATTTGATGAGAAAAGGTTGTGTTGTTGTTATTTGTTATTTGTTGAAATTGTTTAAATTTCAATTTTTATTGAAAAAATTTTGTTTTCATTTTTTTTTTCTCGAAAATTTTTTTTTTGCCATCGACGGAGGCAAAAATAAACGTTGCTGTGGTTACCCATTGTGTGAGAGTCACGTGATACAAAGTAGAGATATCTCTGTGTTACAACTATCATTTACAATATCTCTATGAAGAAGAAGAAGAAGAAGAAGAAGAATCTAGCGAGCTTTCCTTCTCTTTCTCTATCTGTTTAGCATCCAGTTGTCTCTTCAATCCTGCTATTTGTGCCCAAAACTACGCTTGAATCTCAGAATGGGTCGTAACTTCATTAAAAAAGGGCATACACTTCTCCCCCTGTTAAACCTTTAGCACTTTGGCAGCAAATCCTAATTGACAGTCTTGAGAACGTTCCCAAGGAGCTCCTTCCCCTGGCCGTCGTGAAGAACTTTTGGAGGTGGCTGTGGGAAGTTCTGTAAAGTTGGAGGTGGTGGAATGGTCTTTGTTTGTGAGAGTTTGTAAAGATGATCCAAATCCACAGGAGATGAGCCCGGAATGTCTCTGTACAAATTGGCCCTGGTGATCTCGAAGGGGAGCTGGTTGGGATTGAACAGGCCCTGCTTCTTGGCCTCCTCCTCGTAATAGTCACATACCAATTTGACATGATTCTTCCCACTCAAATGGTTTTTTCTTACACTGGTGGCATCATGAGTCAAGTAAGCTAAAGGGGAAAAAACCCCCAGTTAGTATTATAAAACATTAGAACAGAGTGTAAAAATCAACAGATACGATACTCACATTTGCAGTAATCACAGTAAAATCTCCCCATTTTCGCAACTCTGATTTATTTATATGTCTCTTCCTTTCTTCAATTAAAAGGCTTTCTTCCAATGAAAATCCTCCATTTTGCCTGTGGTGTTCGGATGTTTCGCTTTTTTTTTTTTGATTTTGTCGGTCAATGAAAAAATTCACCCTTAATAAAAGACCTTGGTTCATACTAGAAAACTTCTCCAGAAAGTCGTCTTTAAAACCGGTTTTTTTAACACTTCCACAATGTTCAGAGCCACTGCTTTAAGATCAATCCGTGCCTTCTCCTCCGGTCCAGTCAGAAGAAACGTCATCCAGGATTTATACATCAAGGAACTTAAAGCCTTCAAACCAACCCCATTGTCTGCCAAAGACGCACAAGATGCCACAAGACCATGGAACACCCCAGTTGCACCAAAGGCCCCAGAAGCTGAAGTCTCCGTTGACCAATTGAGTGCTTATGAGGCCTCCGAAGTCGATGTTGCCGAAACCCAATCTGGTGAAGAGGCTGTTTCTGAAGAATGGTTTGTTCTAGAAGAACCAGAAGACAACCATCATTAGAGTTATTTTCTGGTCTTGCAGTGCTCTGGAAAAGCATAGATTTCTTTACGATACACAGAAAATGAAACATATATACATTCATGTCTTATGAGAATTGTAGGTGAAATTGTGATTTTATGGGGACATTTACATTTAGTGGAACATCTCAAGGATCATTTCAACCGAATTACCATCCCTTACTAGGATGAACAATTTTGTATTGGATATGAATGTTTTCAAAAGTGAATTCCCCTAATGTTTTGTCTCTCTAAGATAGCGATAATAATAATAATGGTAGAAATTTACAGAAAACGCGTACACATCAAAACAAACCCCAATACCACCAACAAAAATACATAACCATAACCACCACCCCCACCCCCAACCCCAACCCCCATGTCGCAGGATATTCAGAACGCAGCTGACTTGGTGAACTCTCTGCTCCAGTCCAAGGGCATCACCACTTCCCCACTTCTCTTCCATACACTCACAGGTGATATTGATGATTATAATAACGATAGACAAGTCATTAACACGATATACACATTACTCCAGGATCTAGACAAGTCCAAATCTCAAAGTACAGAATTGAAGAGACAACTGGATGCTAAACAGATAGAGGCCAGGGCTATTCAAGCTGAGAATGAGGAACTTATAGAGAAGTTCGACCATTTGATCCAGAGATCACAAGTTGATGCAAATAAGATCGATTTACTTCTTCAAGAGATCAAGAATCATAAAGCTGAGAAATCTAGGTTTGAAAAGCTCTATCATGGAGAACGTCATTTGAATGGTTCATTGAAGACTAAATATGAGATTGACGTCAAAAGAAAGAATCAAACTATTAATTCCATTCGTGATAAGTTGTTCAAAAAATCAAGATTAGAAGTACAGGTACCTGACTCTGTTTCTGAATTAATCGATGATGAATTGGAAAAGATGATGGTTAATTTACAAGGTCTTATCAATAACTTATCGACACAAAATTCACAAATGTTAAAATTCATCAAATATGTTCATAAGTCCCTTGATACAACTTTTCAATCATTACAAAATGGGGAAATCTTGGAATTGGATGATTATAATAATGAAGATCAGGATGAAGATATTAATATGAAATTGTCAAATTTGGCAAAGTTTGAAAGATTACAGAATGAAGTGGTTCAATCTTTACAGAAATTCAGAAATGTGAAGCTTGGGAATAGAAATGATGCTCTAGAGAAAGAGATTGATAAGTTAAGGAATGATTTGGAGAAATCATTAGAATTGAATGAGAAATGGAAGAAGAAATGGGATGAGAGATGAGGTTTATGTCTATTAATATCGAGTAATTATGGAGGACAGTTTGACAGTTTATTTGACATAATATATGAAATGTTCAAAATCCAAGAGTCTGTGGGGTAAATGGGTATTGAGGTTATTTCAAAGAGGGAGAACCCCCATAGTCTTTCCTATCTCCATGTGACCATGTAAGAACTGTCCGTCGAGATAAACTAGCGTGCTTCAAATTCGAATTAAGTTTCCAAGTACATTGGGCAAAGAAGAAGTAGCATATAAGGAATGGAAATGAATGTCATTAGTTGGTGTAAGTTGAATCGTGACGATAAAAAGGCATATGAATGGCATTAGTCATTAGAAGAAGAAGAAAAAAAAAGGCGTCGTGGGATGTCAAAATGAATGCATATAGGTGAGTAGTAGTTTGTATGAACTGAAACAAAAGAAACATAATGATCAATGCATCTCTTTGGCAGGGAGTTGGGCAAGAATGCTCTGCACCGTGGTGGTATTGGGTGTACTGTCAGGGCCAATGTTTGTGACTGTGTCTGCATCATGGGACTCCAACTTCTTCTCAGCGTCGTCGGTCTCGTCACAACGATGTAGTAGCACTATGAGGAACACCAGGCTAAACATGAACACGAATATGATGATCCCGATGAAGAAGATGAGCAGAAGTGTTATTATGGAGGTGATTAGTTCATGGGATGACAGGGAATAGTCGTGAGAGTTGTTCGTGTAAAGGTCCAGGATGGACTGGGACAAGTTGGCAAACATAGTTCAGGACGTGAGAATGGAGACTTATATTCTTGTAGCAGTTCTTGTATCAGAGTGGGAATGTTTCCTTTGTCCCTTGTTGTGTTTGTTGGTTGAAGATGAAGATGGAACAATTCAAAAACGATGAAAAGCAACGTTGTGGCAGCAGGCAGTGGGCAATTGGGAGTGCCTGTTTGTATGTTTGAGTGTTTGAGTGTTTGAGTGTTTGAGTGTTTGGGTTTCTGTTGCTAAGTGTTCAAGTGACAGAAAATGGCGATTACTGTGTTTAAGTATCTGAAGAGTTTGAATGTTAAACGAACTTTGCTGAGTAATTTTTTATTCGTTTCAAGTTTTGGCCCGAATTCCGTTTTTTCCTGCAACTAATTTAAAAAAGGTGCAAATGCCGACCGCCGGATCAGGGGGAAAGCTAGGCGGAAGGCTAGGCGGAAAGCTAGGCGGAAAGCTAAGCGGATGTCTGCCTAGGATAGGGAGTCCCTATAATATTTATGATGGCTAAACAGGAACAGATAGAAGAACATGGAAAAAAAAAAGAGAGAACAGTGGGAAACAAAAGAGAAAAAGTGACTGGAAAAGGGGTGCACACGCCACCACTGGCGAACCCAGCTCGGCCTGAACTTGCAATATCTCATGAACTCGCTGAGTTCATGATTCACCTGACTTCTTACCTTCCCTTTTTCTGTCCTTCGGTAGGGACACAACCCATATAGTGAAATTAACAAAAATTATACTTTAAAGCAATCAAACAGTGATTTAAAGCAATCAGGTGCCTCACATATTTCAAAAATATTGCAAAATCTGGCCATATCCAAAATGAGAACCCTGCCTAACACCTTAATACCCCTTCTTTTTCTCAAAACCTCAAACTGAACCGCAACAGGACTTTTCAATAAACCACCACCAATCTTATACTTTGAAGAATCTCCATGCTTGACAAAATTGACAAAATTGCAGTGCACTAAATGAGCTTTCTTGACAAGATCTAAGATATGTGTACTTTATGTGTAATTTATGTGTCAACTCGGGATGGAACTTACGCTAAGGTTTCCAGATCCGTGCCCAGGATTACACTACTTGAGCTACTTAGCCTAAAACGAAATAACCTTCACAATCAATTTCACAATAGTGAACTTGTTCACTATTTTGTTCACTCCGTTTCTTGCCACAAAAGTTCTCTTCGGGCAGTGTTTGCGCCATTTATCAGACTTTTCGCTTCCTCAGCTTGTTACAACTCTCTATGGCTGTTGGTAATTCATGCCTGTTTTGGCTCCACACACGCAAATGTTGGCTTTTGTGTCACATTTCCAAGATGTGGTTGATTCAACAGCGGTCAAAAGTGTTTCAAGATGACTTCTTCCTTTTGGTGTAAATAGCCAGAATGGTCACATTACCTGGCACTTAAAAACACCATCCATGGAACGAATACTCCAGTCCCCAGACCAAACTTTTATCCCGATCTATTCTGTCCCATGTACAAGCCTTTTTTCAAAGGATCTCAACCAGTTGACTTTGATGGATTACCGCAACCTCCTCCCCCTCCTCCTCCCCATAAACTCCTTCACTATTGACCACTTCTCTCCTTTGGTCATGATCCAAGCTGCTCATATTAAATGGGTCTATTGTTATTTTCAAATTATTCCCGTCTGCTTTTCCATGAAGATGAAGGCTAATGATCTGCCTAGCCTAACTGATTTACTATTCCCTGATGCATTCCTCCTCCTTGAGGTGGATATCGACATTGAATGTGGGAGCTTTCATGATTCTCAGAGATTGGTGAGTGCTTATGACCCAGGGACAAAAGACGATGGATTTTTAATATGGTTTTGGTGGTTTACTTATGATGATGTTGATCTTTTGTTTGAAATCCCTGATGATCATGTCAAGGTGGCATTGAATACCTTCTATGAATCATTGTTCTTGAACCTGCTGATGAGGAACTCTGTCAAGGATGAAACCAACTATCATTTGCTCCGGGGTCCATTCACACAAGCATATATAAGACAGAATCTGCCAAATAGTGTTGGTCATTTGGTTACAATGGTTGGTGATATCTACAAGAGGACAATTCCTGGCCCAATTGATATAATAGATTCTAAGTTATGGATGAGGAAAAGGTTATCATTTGAAATATTGCATCCCTTGTTTACAATATTGGAATACACTTATGGTTGGAAACTTGATGTTAATGATCCAGTTAACTTTGAAGGCTATAATATCACAATGCCTAACTCCAATGGACATTATAGCTTTGACATCATGGTCAAAAATATTGCTGGCATATTTCAAAGGGATTTGTTCCCCATTGTCTTGATTAACTCTTTTGATTATCCTGAAGACAAAAATGATTTGTTTGGTCCAGCCTTCCTCGGTGTACGTACCGCGATATTGAAGCAATATGTGTCTACTTATTTGATGCTAGGTCGCTCAAGGTTTGTTGTTGTTACAGATTTGAATTCAATGATATTTGTGGAATTGGATACAAAAAGAAAAAATGAAGTGATGATTGACAAGGATTACATCCCGTTAAGATATAAGTTGATCCGCTATAAAGACTTGGAGATTACTGCCAAGTCCATGCTTTGTTACGTGACTATCAAAGAGATGGAGAGACACTTAGAAGAGGTGGTCGAGCTAAGAACAGCAAATGTGGGTGTTTCTATATGAGCCAACAAACCACCTTGCTCCGTATTGGTTAATCATAGAATGACTCAACATCGTTAGTCTATTACTTCAAATATATGAACTATTATAAAACTAGTACAAAAAAAAAACATGAACCATGCGTAAATTAACCTGTGATCATAAACAATCGTGTTTTCCCCCCTTCTTTCTTCCCTTGTATATCTCTTTATAAGTCACCATTTTCCATATCAATAGCTCTTTGAACGATCTTTAAATTTTCCATCAAACCAGCATGATCTTCATGGAAACATAATCCTCTTTCCAATTCAGCTTTTGCTAAAGTCAATCTTCCCAAATACATAGAAGCTCGAGCCTTTCTCAAGAAATTATCAGCCAGGCTCACACCGGTACTCAACAAAAGATCTGCATCACCATAACTCTCGAAATATTGTTTGTTCATCAAGTAAGCGTCACATCTAATTTGTAACAATTGATTAAGTTCTGGAAGTTGGATTCCAAAGGCCTCCCATTTAGCACGTTTGGAACCAGCATCAATGGCTACTGTCAACTCCTTGATCGCCTCATTGTACTTTCCGGCTTTTAAGCGCTCCACGGCAGATGTGATTAGTTTACGAATCAAAGTGGTGATGTTCTTGTTTGGTTCTGGAGATTCTGGAATCTCCGTGGTGATGCTGGTTAGGTTGGAAACCAGTGTGTTCAATTGAGCAACGTCTTCCTGGAGCTGTTTGTCCGGTGATAATGTTGTTATCCCCTTTGTGGTTGGATTGTATTCGATCTCAAGGGACATTTTGACAGTGATTGACGATGAGTTCATGTCAATTCAATGATTTTATCAAAGGTTTATATGTTTATGTGTCTTTTTTTTAGAGAAGTAGGCGTATTGCGGGTAACCAAAGAGAGAAAATGAACCTGGCTTTTTTTTTGGGGGGCACGTGATCTATAGGGAAATAATACAGCCCAGGGAGTTGGAGCTATATCAAAAAAGAAACCCCCTAGACTGAAGGATAATAGGCGTTCATTGTGGCTTGGATCTCTTTGTGCATCGAGTTTTCTCAAGGACTGAGTAACATCATGAATTAGATGGTCAATTTCCGTTCAACTGCTACCCTTTTGAACTTGTTGATAAGATCACGTTTCTTCTTTGAGACCTGTTATATTTTAATTGTTTGTTCTTTGTCAAATGTTTTATTGTATACCTCATCGAAAAGTGTGGGGGACGGTAAGGTATAATCTATAGTGCTAGCGCCTACAGCTGAATTGAATATCAATATTAATTAGTGAATGTATTAAGTATCAATCAAATATAGTTAGGAGCGCTTACCTCCTACTATTACAGTGAACATCAATTATAAATCATCTAACGTGAGTTTGAAGAATCCGTAATCTGTACAAAGTTGAATTGTTGGATACGTTCGAAGATTGGAGAATATTCTCGTGATATATCTAGTTAACGTCCTTCTTAATGGGATATAATTATACAAGAGTTCTCCGGTCAGAGAAGAGGCATGAAATACTAAAATATAACATTAATAAAGAACCAGCAACTACCAACTACTTGAAATTGTTGCACAGCATGTCCTTTGAAGACTCTACTTATTCCAGTTTCATTGAAACAATCTCAAGATGATCCCTGTGGTGAGAAATTTGGGCATTGGTGGCGGCTAGTCATAAGTTACAGGGGAAGCATCCAAGAGAAAGACATCCTCAATATGACCAGTATCACTAAATTTACCAAACTTGACAGTATATTTGTCATGGTCACAACAGTTTTGCAAACGTTAAGAAAATCTGTGTTGGACAGTTGTTGTAAAGCCACTTTCCAAAGCTTTAGAGGTGATGGATGGCTTTCCTCTTTCCGACAGTGATGAGTGCCCGGAATTTGGCAAAACGGCCCTTCGAAGGATTGGCTTCAATGTCATCAATAAATGAATTCGATAGGAGGAACCCAAATAGTTACTGGTGACTAGCTAAGGGTCATTCAAGTCTTCCTTTGTGACTTGAGCAAAGGAAATTCCAGTGAAATGTTCCAAAGTAAAGTGGCCTCCTGAGTGAATAAGTATGTAGTTTTAGGTAGAATTAAGAGGAGAAGACGATAGAGCTTGGAACAGGCGTTTCCAGAACAGGAGCTAGGGCAACATATTGAAGACTGATAAATAAAAGGTTAGAAATAGCTGTTGGCTACCATTTTTCAAGGCTTGAAGCAGTTCCTCAACTTTTCTTGTGGAGGGGTCAGTAGAAGTACCTTAAATCTCAACCTGGAAGAGAATAGATCATGATTAGCGAAACTGGAAAACAAGCTTTCCCAAATCACCCTCTCCTGACCTAGCTCATAGATGCCAGTCATGATGACACCTAGCAACTATTGATATATTTCTCTTCAATGTTGATTGGTGAGAGGCTGTAATTCTATAATTCCTTTTCTGGTCTGGCGGTAGTGTGGCTATGTGTCTCTATATGTCACACTGATGAGGCTCGCATGGTTTTGAGACATTTCTATGTCGACGAATATTGACAATCAGATTCCACCTACGAGCGCAAGAGGTCCTCGTGATAAAGACATATAGTAGGATAAAAACTTATTGTTTTTTATATAAATGATGAAGCTCTAGTACTGTATGGTCTGGTTATAAATACATTCATAAAATTCATGCCAATAATTTCAACTGTTCTGTGTCTCCATTAATCAAGAAGTGGAAAGTATTACAATGGCCACTTTCACAGGAGAATAGACACAGGTTCGCCTCAATGTCGAGCAGAAACCTGTTTGGGGCGCTTCCCGTCTCCAATATTTACCAACTCAGCAGGGAAAAAAATATCCCACACCCTTCGCTGGCCTCAGAACAACCATATATAGTCATGGGATTTGTTTGAAGATACGTACTTCTTAAATTACGGTGTCTTGAGTAACCAACCACTGAGTCTGAACAAAAATCAGCAGTGACTACCTTTGCCAATTATATACACTGCTATTAATAATAATATAATGTGAACTCACAGTTAGTTGCTTTGTTGTGTATTGCGTATTGGCATAGTACAATGGATTTTGACGTTAAAAGTATAGACTAGTTCTCAAAAACAGAATTGTCCTGGAATAGTTCCTGATATAATGCCGCAATCACATTTGGAATAATATCTAAAACACCAAACAAAGCAACTAGGAATGCCTAAGCAACAATTGAACCCCAAAGAATAGGCAGAGAGCCCAACAAACCAGCAATAAAGTTCCTGGGCCACAGAAACCTGAAGCAGAAATCACCAAACAACATCTGAGAAAAATTGAGCTGATTAAGGACTCAGGACTCATATAAAATACCACGACTGCGCAAAAAACTCACACTTAAGCACTGAATTCACTACAAGAATATTGCTATGACTGTGAAGAGGACCTTCCTCCACAATGAGTCCCTTGTTGCCCGATTTCCCTCTAAGATCAATAAATTAATTTTGGATAAAATTGGATACAACATAAACCAGAAGAAAACACTCAAGTTATTTGTGGTGCTAAATAGCTTTAGATGCTTGAAGACTATTATTTCAAAAAAAATCTGGGTCTGGATACATGTCCAAAGAGGAGAAAAACCCCAGTACAGCAGATATGCAGGTGGGAAAATGCCCAAGAGGTTCAGAAATGTCTTACTTGCCACAGATAGTGTCTTTTTCATCATGATTGAGCACCCTTGGTATTTAGTGCGTCCTAAAGGTTCTATTCTTCGTAGCCCTGCAAGGGTGCTAAGATTGGAAACAAACCAGATGCCCATGAATCGGGAGCAAACGCTGGATAGCATTTTGAACTTCTTGAAGGAAGAACACAACATTTCTCACAATCGGAAACTAACTGTGAAAGAGCTCATAGAACTCAAGAGGCTGAATAGAGAACTAAAGACTTTACTGCTCACGGCGGGCTTCAAACCGTCTAAATGTTTCTATCAAACTAAACATTGGGATTACTCTGGGTGGATTCAATGGCAAGTTGAGAAAAATGCTCGAGGCTGGAGACTATTTCTAAAAGAAGAAAACAGGTACTTCAATTTTGATGTGGAATACTTTGCAACTCAATCCAACCCTTTTATACACTGGAACGAAGACCTAAGTTTGAATGGTGTTTCAGTATTCGAAGAGTGGAACAAACATATTGGGAAGTACATTTGGGAGCGGCTATTTAGTGGGAAGTATATA
>PPMH03000038.1:0-79087 GCA_003707945.3 Taiozyma bovis | reverse complement strand
GGGCTGTGATCTGTTTCTGAGGGGTATAATTGGATATTTTGGTGTGGAAGTATGGAGTTGAGAGCTGATAAGACAATAGTCTCAGTGGACTTTCCAACAAGACCCTCTATCCCAGTATGCCCTTCGTTGTCTTGTTCAAGCAGTTCCCTAGCGTTGGTGCGGCGTACTACATCTGAAAGGTTTTCACTATCAGGTTGAATGGACATGGCTGTTGAGGCCCGTGTTCTGTGGTTATGTGTCAAAAGTTTGTGTCAAAGCAATGAATTCCGAGAAATTGATAGAATTTGCAGAATGAGTTCGCGGATAGAAAACTATACAACAGATACAACAGACTTTGAAGATTCAATGGCTCAACTGGTGGACTTTGACAATGAACATATTGGAAAGGGCTTGTCGTTCAGAGAAATCGTCTCCCAAGCTTTGAAGGTCTCAACGTTATAGTGGCTATATCACTCATTCATGTCATATTATCTTACTCATCAATTATACTCGTAGCGCAACTGTATTAACCTTGTTCGTTGCCTGAAACCGCCATTAATGGCTATGTGCTACAACTGTATGTTTATAGTGTCGTTACAGTTTACCCATTCTATCAATCAGTGGGGCGCGATGAATTCGTTAACCCATTTCTTAGCTTCAATAAGATCCTTCCCCCAATTGGCACAATAACTGGCAAGAAGCATAATTGAAGTATCAAAAAAACATATTGGAGTATTTGGCAAGTATAATGTTGGTTCTGGCTCTGTTTAGCCTTTCTTTGGGGATCTTGAACTCAAATTCATAAGTTTTGGCAAAGTACAAAGGCAATGCATTCAGTGTGGCTAATTTGGAAGCCGTTGAACCCGGTTCAAAAGAAGTTGGTGAGGGAATCACAGTAAGCAGCCTCTCGATTAATATGAGATTCAGCAGCGATTCGCCCTCCCTGGTCATGCTGTCGAGATAATCGTATCAGTGCCAGCTTGGTAGATATGATTGTAATTCTTAGTGTCTTTGAGCAGCAGCTGTTTTGGGCATTGGAGATATCCATAGGTGAGAGTAAGAACTTCCCTTTGCTCGTTCATTACTGGTGGTGAGACCTTGTTTAATTAATCTGGTTGATAAGAACATCATGTGTCTTGTCTTTGCTTGGATGGGTGGGAATCTCTGCCAACGTTCCCTGTGCGACCTACCGATTATGGTAATGGGGAGAGCCCGCTAAATGAAGTTCCCCGACTCCGCAACATAGTGGGATCCTAGAATTGAAAAAGGTCAAAAAACACCAAACTTCTCACAGTAACGCTGGTATACCGCCACCAATGTCTCAACAGACCAAAGAGCACCTCGACTGGAACCTTGGCAGACTTATCCAGCTGAAGAAGGACGTGCGTGACTTCCAGGACTCCCTTGAAAACATCCTCAGACTTGCTTACTCTCAGGAAGAACTCAATGCCCTCCACCACAGCAACTGCCAACCTGACTTGAAGGACCTGGCAGCCCACCCATTGGTCGCCATCGGTAACGAGCTAAAGTCCCAGAGAGATATGATGCGGCCTATCATTGAGATTTCTTGCATTCAAGTCCCTTCCAGCATCAGAGACCTTCCATCTACACAAGGAAGCAAACGCTACAAAATCGGAACGCCACCAATCGGACAGGCCACATTGGACCGCGTCCCTAGTGCGCCCAAGATTGAGAACAGCTCCACCCTGGACATCGTCTTCACGCATAGTTCTGCAGCCAATAATCCAAATTTCGTTGTCAATGTCAGTAATGAGAGGTTGACTGTTATGGGCAATGGCATACTAGAGTTTGTCCTGAGTGATACACTATACCGTAAACATCAGTATAAACCTAACGAAATGACAATTCTGAAGCAATCTTTCCTTTCCAACCGCAATCTTTCAAGATGGTGCACGGTCTATTCGTTAGAGGATTACCTCATCAGTGACCTCCATAGTGATACCCTTAAAGGCAATGGCAAGATCGGCGCTGATCTATTCCAAGCTTATGTCGGTGGTTTATACCTGGATTCCGGCTATTCTCTTGAAAGAGTGCAGCCTTGGGTCTCAGAATTGCTAAACTACGATATCAAGTGTGGTAATATCTCAACCATTCAACCTCAAACAACAGAGCCACGACTGAGCATTCACCATTATACTCGGAAACCTTGCCATTCGGCACACTCTGACTCCCCATTACAATCCAATGCCACTCCATCACAAACTAATCTCGAAGAAGGAAGAGGAAGCTTGTCTTCCAACCCACCTCTTGATCCACAAAATTCACAATCACAAAAAATACAACAGCCTCAATCAGAGCAACAAAATCAATCCGCTTCAGTCCCAGAAGAAGAGATCAAAATAGCTAAAGAGAATCTATACAAGAAAGTTAACCCACCTTTCATTCCAGAATATAGAGTCTACTCTAAGGCTCTGGCACCTTCGACACCCTGGTTCAAAATTGCTTGTTTAATACAGAATGAAGTCATCGGTGTTGGTGAAGGCTCTAATACCAAGATTGCTGGTGCCCAGGCAGCTTATAATGCACTGAACTTTCATTCCGACTTGGTTGATAAGTTTGAAATTTTGGCAAGAGATATCAAAAGTGGTTTTGTTTCATTCCCTGTTTCTAAACCACCATTATTTGAATCGCAGCTAGCTGCTTTGTGCTCAAGAAATTCTGGTCACTATTGAGGATTGTTTGAAGAGGTATGCAATGTATAAGAAGCTAGGAAATAAATGATGTTTCTCACATGTGGGAATATTGTGTATCTCCAAGACACATCTGGTCCAGAGCGTAGTGCGTTGCTAGCCGTTTTCTCTTCTCATGTCGTTTCCCAGTCCTTCTTGCGTTCTGGGAAGATCAAAACATGCTTTGGTTACTAAGAGATTTCCTATCAAATGTTCCGTTATAATATCGTCATTTATTAAAATGCAAGAAACCAGGGGAACATCAACAGTCTCAACAAACACGAGCTCATTCAGAATCTATGTCTGTCATTGCTGTCACCCCATGAGTTTCGATTATTGTCATCTCTGGAACCATAGGATGAGTTGTGATTCCCTCTGTTGTATGGCTTTGGTGAATTTCTGTTATAATGGTCATTTCTTGCTCTGAATCTATTTACATCATCAGTCGATGAGGATTCTCTTGATTTTGAGAAATTGGCACCATCGGATCCAGAAGACGAAGATAAAATACCTCTTGGAGGAAGAAAACTGGTAGAAACGGACCTCACTTTCTCAGATTTACCGGATGCAGAATCATTTCTTTTCGTTCTGATGTCTTTTTCCCTTAAATATTCTTCTTTGGTCTTGTTTCCATCAACGCCAGTTAATTTATTCGACTGGTCTCTTGGAATGGAGGCTCTGATCTTACTGTACTTTTCAATCAGCGGCTTATCTTCCAAAGCAGCCATAGCAGCCCGCATACCGGCTTCCTTCATGTTCTTACCAACGCCTTCACCCAGTATGTCACCAGCTTTGGTTTTCACTTGGACAACGAACTCTGTAACATCCTTGTCTACCGACTTTCCAACCGTTTCATAATGAAGACCCAAAGCGGCAGAACCGATTAATGAATACAATTCAACCTTAGCGTTAGTATTGATCACTTCTTTGGAGTTGACACGTTCTGCAACAGCATCATTTGTGTCTCTTAGCACTGGTTGAGCAAGCTTCTTCAACCAATTGTAGATTAAAGGATAGTTATCAGATGATTCGGTAACAAGACCACCGATATAAGCTTCAAAGACATCTGCATAGGCTTTCCGCTTCCCTCTAGTTAAGTGTTCATCGACATTTATTTTCAACTCTTTATCAAAGCCATATTTAACGGACCATTTTTGTATAGTGGCATTACTGATCAGTCTTGTTCTCAGTTGGGATAATTCACCTTCTGAAGCATTAGGGAAAGCATTGTAAACAACCAAGGTCATGATGTTATTCAGCACTGAATCACCAATGAACTCTAATCTTTCATTATGAGCATTCATGACTTCTGTCTTGGATAGGAATAGTTTGTCCTTAACCACTGACTTGTGCTGGAAAACTTGTGCACGGATGGCGCGGTTCTTGATTGGTGGCAGTGCAGGAAGGCCAGTGATTTTTTCCACTTTGACGTCCGATTTCTTCAGACAATCCTCGTCAAGATTAATCTCCACATCATTCTGTAATGCCTCATTATTTTGTTCAAACTCCAAGATCTGGTCAAACAAAGGTAGTTTTTTCTCCTCGTGCAGCGACTTTAATTTAGCAGCAAGGGCCAGTTTCGACCGCCTCAACGCTAGTAAGACCTCTGGACTGATCTGTTCTGGGTTCTTTTCGATCTCTTTCAGTTTCTCACTGTTTGGAGCAGTAGACAGAATGGTTTTAATGGCAGCTCGCAAGTTACCAACAGCATGTTCAATCAACAACATCTCAGAAACACCAAGGGTCAGCTTCTCCTTAGCATCCTTCTTGATCTCAGTCTCGGCATTAGTGCTGGAGGTGTTTTCTTCTTGTCTGTTGCTTTGTGGATCTTGCGGCGTTTCCTCGCCTGGGCCTCCTTCGAAACGGGCCTTTTTGGAAGGGGTGTCCCCTGCGGAACCGGCAGTCATGGGGTTGCTCTCGCCGTCCTGGTGTCTTCTCTTGGCCATGGGGGAGGGCAGGTGGCGTCTTGTGGCGTCTGGATTCTGGAACTATAGGACGTTTATTAACTGAATTTTTTTTTCATTTTTATGTCAAAAAAATTACATAAGCGAAATCAGACTACATAGAGAGGGCATAGTGAGGACATTAGAATTTAAATTTACCTCTTTCCTCCTCATCTTCCTCCTCATCTTCCTCCTCATCTTTATCGTTGTTTGAGGGATCCCTTTTAGTGCGTTTCTCTGGATGTTTAGGTTCCTCTGGGGCTCTTCTTTTGTTCTCTGAATTTAGATCGTAGCTCTTTCCAGATGACAGGAATCCGTTCTCCGACTGTACTCTCTCCTTTAAGATCTGATATAGTTTCTTAGGCTCGATATCCTCTGGTTGCTCCTTCTCTGGGAATTCCACCTCAGCTAATGGCACATCCTCCTCTTCACTCTCGTGTTCGTTGTACTGTGGCTGTTGACGTTCTTGCTCCACGGGTTCTTTTCCCTCTTCCCTTTGTTTGATGGCTTGGGCTGTAGGTAGGAAGGCATCGATATCCTCTTGTAGTAGCAAAGCACCTTCCTCATCTTCTTCGATTACTTCTTCTTCTTCCTCTTCTTCGACTTTTTCCTCATCCTCTTCTTCGTCTGAGCTTTCTTCATATGCTAACAATTTACCAAATGGCTCTTCATCATCGACGCCAACTTGACTGAAATCGACACTCTGCTGTTCAAGATCTGTGTTGAAGCCAGGGATCAACAAGTCTGGATAACTAGGTGGCGGCCCCAGATGTTTCATTTTTGCAACCCAAGGCAACGACACTCCCTTGGGTATACCTAGTGCTTCTCTCAAATGTTGTGAAATAACACCAGGTTTGAACTGGGAAGTGTCCAATTGATCAGCTTCTTTGCCTTCGAAGTAGATATCACCAAACTCGAACAGTCTTGGCTTTGCTTGAAACTTGAAGAATGCATCATATAGCTTTTGGTAGTCCATGTCTAGTCTGTTCATCTTTGGTTGAACCTTCTCGCGGGATATCTGTTTCAATGATCTATCATCCTCTTTCGTGGTATCTCTCATATCGGTGATACCCGTCTCACCAATGTACTTAGGCAGCGTGAAGGCCTTCTTTTCAACACCCCTTCTACCTGACAGATATTCTCTTTTATGTTGCCAGTGTGCAGGCACAGGGACGTAATTTTTATGGGACTTGATGGCAACAACAAGTTTCGGATCAGCAGCATCAACATCGTACCAGTGTACCAACTCTGGATGCTTTGCTTGTGCTTTCAGCTCGGCCAGTGGAATCTTGTTAGCCTTCCTCAATTTCTTCTTACTAAGCTTTGGCGGATTTTCCTTCTCATCATCGTCAGAATCTTTGTATAGTTTGTTGTTCTTTTCATCATCACTCTCCATAATATCACCTTTAGAGACGTCTTCTTTTGTCACTTGTTCGGTATGGAATCTGTCAAAGACGTGCTTGAATTGTACGAACTCTGGATTACTTAACAGTCTATCAATTTCGGATTCAAAAACTTGACCAAACCCATCGCCAGCTTCATCTTTCACTGCCGTTGTACTCCTACTATCAATCAGTGTGGACTTGTTATCTTCCTTTGACTTAATTACCGGTTTTAGCTCCTCTTTGACTGTGGTTTTATCATCTCGTTTCTTCTGTTTAAGCTTTTCACGACGCAGCTGGTTCTTTGACTTCTTTTGGGCACCCATAACGGCTGATTGAACCTTTTGAATGTCCAACTATCAAACTAGTTCTTCTTTATAGTAAAAGAAAATCTGAATTTTTGGCCTATCAAAGATTTTCGGTACGGCCAGCATTCCATCAACATCAAAAGTTGAATAGAAAAGGTCTCTTTTGACTAAACCGCCACCAAAACTCGCTACAAAAGACAAAGGCCGGTTCACAATGAGCAACGACAAGTACAAATACCGTGTGGAGATACAACAGATGATGTTTGTCTCCGGGGAAACCATTGACCCGCCAGTAGAGACAACAACGCTGATAGAGGATGTTGTTCGTGGTCAGGTTGTTGATATCATCCTGGAGTCCACAAAGACTGCAAATGCCAGAGGCAGCAAATCCATCGCCCCAGAGGACGTAATCTTCCTAATACGTAACGACAAGGCCAAGGTAAACAGACTTCGAACGTATTTGTCCTGGAAGGATGTCCGTAAGAATGCTAAAGACCAGGAAGCTGGTGGTGTGGAAGGTACCGATTTGATTGATGACTCTGTGGGCCAAACCGCAGGAAAACCAGGTGCTAAAGGTGGTGCTGACCTTGCCAAGATGAAGAAGTCGAAGATTAGACTACCCTGGGAATTACAATTCATGTTCTCTGAACAACCACTGGAAGATGAAAATGAGGAATTAGATGATGCTGAAAGAGAGGCCACATTAGCGACATTGAAAAGACTTAAGGCTGCTGATGAAAGAACAAGGAATATGACCAAAGATGAGTATGTCCATTGGTCTGAATGTCGTCAAGCATCCTTCACTTTTAAGAAAGGTAGAAAATTCAAAGAATGGGCCAATTTCGCCGCTCTGACCGATGGTAAACCAAGTGATGATGTTATTGATATCTTGGGGTTTTTAACGTTTGAAATCGTGTGCTCGTTGACAGAAATGGCTCTTGTTGTTAAGAATGAAGAGGAAAGTGTGAAGAAATTAAATGTATCTGTGAAACAAACTGATGGACTACAAAAAAGAAAAAGATTATTCGATGGTCCAGATGAAGCCGCAAAGCCATTGTCCCCTCAGCATATCATCGAAGCCTGGAGAAGACTACAGACTGTCCAACCGAAGGGTAAGGCACTAAGGAACTTTGGTGGTGGGAGATTGTTATCTTCTACAAATATCATCTAATTAAATTAACTCTATGCTGCGTTTAGTTTACTAAGTTTAAAATGTTTATGTGATCATGCAATTATGTCATCAACTATGTAATCGACAAGTAAATTCTCCATTTCATTGGTTCCAATCCTTGAAAAGGCCTTTCAGTAATGTTTGAGGTACCATCTCAAACTTTCTCTTCTTGAAGGAACCTTCCATTTTGAGATCTTCGACGCTCTTGTTGGCTTCAATCTCCATCAGTTCTTCGTTGCATTGATCGATTGACAAATCGAACCTAGCAAATTCTCTGAAGAAAGGTGAAACATCAGTGGTGTATTTTGCACTAGGAACGACATCAAAAACAGACTTGTTATACATCTCATCATCAAAGGTGAACAATTGCATTGAGGACATGAGGGAACCTCTAGTCAGTCTCTTGGATTGTTTCAACTTAGACTTGAAGTAATTTTGGTCTAGTTTCTTGATATAATTCACATTACAGAGCTTGGATCTGTATGGATATGTTGGTAGAAGCTCTTGGATTTGATGAGTGGCGTCGAATTCGAATGGGAGAATTTCGGTATGTAGTTCTTCCTCTTCCAGAAGGACTTCCTCACTGGCAAGTTCGTTTTCAAAGGTTTCATGGTTGATCAAAGAAAAAGTTGTATTCTCAATAAGGTTGGAGATGGAGAATAAGTCAATCTTGGAAGAATAGTCAGTGAGATCATTAATAGAGTTGATTGAAGGCTTGAAATTCTGTTTAATCTCCAATTTAACCCTTGTGATTTCTGAATTGGCTTTATTCTTGCATGTCATCTCCAAATTGTTCAAGCACTTTCTCAAATCTGAATCGTTCTCATCAATTATATGTTCAAGCACATTATACTCAATGTCAAATTTATTCGCCAACCCAACAAGAAATAGATAGTCCTCTAGTTCACGTCTCTTTTGTTTCTTGAATTCATAAACTTGTTGCTCATTAGCAGCAGCTTCCAAGATATTCTGTGGGATAACTGACAGATCCTTACAGGTTACAATCAACGGTCTTCTAGAAATCACTAGTAAACTTTCCAAGACTGACCAGAACCCTTTATCCTGTTCAAACAAAATATCAACATCCTCAAATAAGATTACGCCTTTCTGAAATTCATTATCATCAACCGTGTCTTGGTTTTGGTGTACCAACTGTGTTGTGCTCATCTCTTTCAAGCTGGCCATAATGTCTTTACGGCCTCTGTATTGTGAGGCATTAATCTCGTGGACATAACCTGAAGCCTCCTGGACCAAAGAGTATACAGCAGAACTCTTACCAACACCTTCAGGGCCAGCAATGATCATTAATGGAACATAGGCCTCTTCTTCTGTACTTTCGTCAAAAGCTTTATCCACAATGAAGTCATGCATCTCATCATCATCATCGTGTCTCTTTGACTTTAGATTCACCCTCTTGGTATGTCTCTTCAAAATCTTGAATGAGTTGGAAAGCCAAAGTTTCATAGATTGAATCAGCTTGTAATCAATAAGGATATCAGCAGCGGTTTCAGGCCTGAAAGCAGTAGTCCAGATATCAGTGACCAGTTTTTGTTCTTTCAATAAAGGGATGAACCTCTTGTAATGAATATTCTTCTTTAGTTTTCTAACCCTGGATTTAGCAAGTTCATAAATATCTTCTTCACCTTTGTATTCTTCAAATACGACTCTGTATGGTGGTAAATCTTTGCTCTTGAAACTTTTCAACTCATTGTAATCAAGGTTATCAATAGAATGAGTTTCATGTCTGGCAGGTAGATCGATAGCTCTCCATTGGATTGTTTCACCTTTTTCATAGGTTACGTGCATGTTGTCCCTTGTTAGCACAGGCAATGCAATTTCCTTTAGTTTGTACACATTGCTCTTTGTAGTTGTTAGCTTGTGGTGGGATAAGATGTCCAAAAATGATTTGGCGCCAGGCTTGGTGATGGCATTCTCATGGAATCTTTCCTTTGGGACTTCAAAGGTCCTCAGTAGTTCTGGATTGATCTTCAGTGTTATCAGCAGTTCCTTCTTCTTGCTGAAACTCTTGAACATGTCTTTCATCGATGTGGTCTTGTTCATGGATTGTTTGATCTTTTGTTCAATCTCTGCAAGTCTTCTGTGTTGTGGTTTATATTTGAATGATACCACCAGTGAGCCCGCAGGTTTGTTCTTCTTCTTTGTATACTTTCTCTTCTTTTGCTTAGTTGCACTGTCAGCACATTCGTTGTCAGATGAGAGGAGTTCAACAATTTCTGAAGCAGGAGAATTTTCCTTTATGTCTTTCTGTTTTCTTTGACCAGTAAGGATATCCAGAGCAGTGATCCCAGTCTTTATCACAGGTTGCTGTTCTTCACGTTCGCCATCACTGGGTATCAGCACGATGCTTTGATCTTCTGCTTCTGTTTCTGTTTCTGTTGGTTCTAGTTCAGCCTTCTTTGATTTTGATTTCGGTATACCTGTAAGAAGCTCTCTAGCAGTGATACCCGGGACACCTGACTTGAAACGCTTCTCACACTCTTCCACAAGTCTTATGTTTTCTTCAGCCTCCAGCAGTTTGATATCTCTCCTTTGATTCACTTTTGCCTCCAGTTCTTTCTTTGTCTGTAATTCTTTCTTTGAGGCCCTAGGTTTCACACTCTTGAAAATATCAGTCACATTGACCTTCTTGACTGCCTTTTGCCTTTGAGGCTTCTCGTTTTTAATCAAAGAATCTTCTTCCACGCTCAGTGTATCATCTGTATCGATTTCAACATTGAAACTACCATCAGCAACATCGATGAACTTTGGACTCTTGGTGTCGTTGTGTTCGTTGTGTTCGCAGTCTGAGCTCATTAGCGGCACCAATGTATGCTCTACGGCCAGTGTTTCTATGTCCATCGACTCTCTTATGTCCACCCAGGTGGCCCAATTGGCTCGTTCTTACCGGGTTTATTTGTGTCTTTGGGATGTTTTACAGAGAGAAACGCGCTACACGCTTAAATTTTAAGAATACGCGAAATCGTGTGGCGCCTACCGAGTTTTATGTTTTGACTATATATATTTGATTTCTACACCGAAAATGAAATATATAGCTAGATAACAAACTTTATATACACTTATCTTGTTATATTCTTAAAATCATTAATCTTCTTTTACTTTCGTTTCGTTTCATAATCATTAAATTTTAAGCCATGGCACCTAGACCGACAACCAATAGTTGGGAGGCCACAGCTTTTGACCACATAACGGCCTTTTTACTTCTTTGTTCAATTTCAAACTCTTGCACATGTTTCATCCAGTCAATATACATCTCTGTGGCAATGGAATCCAATAGTTTACTTTCTTTCAAAGTGGAAATCTTGTCTAAATCACTTAATCTCTTGACAACACGGAATGATAACGGTGGTAAGGACCCAGTTTGGTGTTCATCCATTTCCTGTCTCTTTATGTTAATGTATGAGATGATTGGTTTTAATTGTTCATAGGACATGATTGGTTCCCCATTGGATAATCTTGGTAGTTCATGTGGGATGATTGCCTTCAATTCATTGAATTGTAATTTGAAGTCAATGACAACATATCTTGAGTCGTATGGAACCTTGGTATCAGGGTCCAAGGCGGGTTGCATGATATCAGCAGTGACTTCAACTTTACCATCGGTTAACCAGTTGAATTGTGTTCCTGTTAGGCCAATGTCTTCAATGTCAATTTGATCTAATCTAAATCTTGTAATTCTTTTCCATGGATTGAAATCATTCTCAACATCATTCACGTATGCTAATTTATGTTGTCTCTTGTGGATGGTGAACAAAGAGTCATTGATGGAGCCATCCATGGATGCAACGTTCCAAAAATCTAAGAATAACCAACGAACTCTAACTTTTGGTAGTTCACAATTATAGATTGAAATGTTCAAAGGTTTAGTATCAGATTCCAACACTTGAAGCCTTGAATCCATGATTCTAACACGTTCAACTTCATACTCTTCATTAGGAAAGATTTCAAACTCAGGGACACCTTCTTTAACTGCTCTTCTATCAATGACACCAGACATGCCTGTGATTTCAACATTTTCAATCCAACCTTTCAAGTCTTTCCATTTCTTAAAAGATAAAGTCAACTTCAAAGATTCAATCTTAAGATCCATCTTAACTTTTCCTGAATCATCATCATCAACCGTTGTGATTCCAACTTTCTTGAAATGGATCATACCTTCTTTCCATTCTGGAACAACGGCATCTTCAAATTTGACATCAAAGCCTGGTGTTAACCAAGTGATATATTTCCCAGTCAACTTACCAACTAATTCCTTTGCAAACAATGAGTTTAGGCCATAGAATAACAATGAGAAGAAAGTGGTGGTACCCAACACGATCCATAGTATGTGACTAATGACAAACCAAGAGAAGAAAGCGGTGATTTCATCAACGTTAAAAGGTCTGTACCCCTTGATCAAGAACCATTTGGATCTGATTGCAAATCTTTCCCATGGACCGTTGGCCTGGAGTAATAAACTCTCTTTACTTTGCAGAGCTTGTGATCTTGGGATGCTATGCAACTCTTGTGGCGGGGTTTGTGGAGGTTGAGGTGGGGGAGGGGCGTTTTTTTTGTTCAGTTGTTGGCTGTTGGAGGTGGTGGGGCATGTTTTGGATGTGTGTAGAGCACGTAGGAGTATTGGACTGAAGTATCTGGGTTCCACTGGGTGGCGTAGTTGTGCTTTGGTGGCAGTTGGCAATAAATATCCTCGGGTTGCTCTCACATATACTGGGGAGAGTAGTGTGAGCCTCTTCAGGGACAATGACGATATGAATGACATTCGCTAAAGTGAAGGTTTTATTGTGTATGGTTGTGACTATGTGCTCAATATAGTGGAGATTGCATAATACAAAAAGATGACAAGTACAGCTAAAACTTTTTTCTGTTGTTCGCAAGCTTCTGAGTGATGGGAAGGAACCAATCGGATTTTTGACACAATAAAAGAAATTAGATCCCCAGAAAAAAAAAGATGTAAACCTATTTGAATCCGAAAGTTCTGATAATGGAGTTCTGCCTGTGGAAATCGTAATAGTGACTATGGAAAATAACTTTAAAAGTGTACTGTAACCCGTAGTGATCCTTTGAAAATGTGCGTTTTGGAGGTCTCACAAGACTGTTTGATTCGGAAAACTACTGCTTTTTTCACTTTTTTTTTTTGCGGGTTCTGGAAAATTTTATCGGAGTAAGCAATTTCGCGAACTCGTTCGCCATATGTGTAAAATTCGCGAAAAAGAACATTAGGAGGAGAAAAAAAAATTTTGACCTCATCGCAAATAAAAAGAATTGAATAATAGGGAAGATAAAGTTTTTGCAACTCATTCAGATATCTCCCGTCCACTATGGCTGCTCCTACTGCATTGAAGAAGGCTCCAACTGCCACTACCATAGAAGAAACCGTACAGCAGAGCGAGCAAATACAGCGCGCCGTCCCACAGGAAGAAGAAGAAGTCGATGATATCCTGATTGATGCTTCTGGTCAAATAGCACAAGAACAAGAAGGTAAAGAAGACATAAAGAAAAAAGAGACAAAAGGTGTTGTCCTTGATGCCGAAGGTAAGCCACGCTTTAATAGTGCTTCTAACTCTGGTGAGAAGGTAAAGATTGAGAGTCGTAAGATTCCTGTTCCACCACATAGAATGACACCATTGAAAAACTCATGGCCAAAGATTTATCCACCTTTAGTTGATCATTTGAAATTACAAGTTAGAATGAACTTGAAGACCAAATCTGTTGAATTAAGAACTTACAACAAGACCACTGATCCAGGTGCCTTACAAAAAGGTGCTGATTTCATTAAGGCATTCACATTAGGGTTTGATATCGATGATGCTATTGCCCTATTAAGATTGGATGATTTGTATATTGAGACTTTTGAAGTGAAAGATGTCAAAACTTTAACTGGTGATCATTTATCAAGAGCCATTGGTCGTATTGCTGGTAAGGATGGTAAGACCAAATTTGCCATTGAAAACGCTACAAGAACAAGAATTGTGCTTGCTGATTCCAAGATCCATATTCTTGGTGGGTTTACACACATTAGAATCGCTAGAGAAGCTGTGGTGTCCTTAATCTTGGGTTCCCCACCTGGTAAAGTTTATGGTAATCTACGTACTGTTGCATCAAGATTGAAAGAACGTTATTAGAATAATGTGTGCTTTTGATTCTAGTTTTGTATTGGTTTGTATGTTTATTTTATGGTTTTGGTCATATATTTGGGGGTTTAATATAATTTTGTACTACATTAAGTATATAATTGTTCATTTGAGGTATTGTAAGCTGGTATAGATTTTATACAAATTTCGCGGATAGTTATTAGTCGGTAAACCTCGGCAAAAAAAAAATTATGAAGGTTACAAAGGAGAACACATTATAAGCACAACAGTCTATTATGAAATTTGTATATTTTTTTTATTTCAACAGGAAACGCATTCAAATTCATTTAATTATTTTCATAAAACTCTAATCATCAGCAAAAATTGGAAACACTAAAAGCAATAAAAGGAAATACAGACTTCAGAAATCTAAACTTGTAGGCCTAATCTCTTGAATTCTTCCAATAAACCTTGACCTAATCTAGCAGGAGAAGGTTGGACCAAGACACCTGCGGATTGCAAGGCTTTGATCTTATCTTCAGCACCACCTTTACCACCAGCAACAATGGCACCAGCGTGACCCATTCTTCTACCTGGTGGAGATGAAACACCAGCAATGAATGAAACAACAGGTTTTGGAACTTCACGGGTCAAGTTATGTTGTTTTAAGAATTCAGCAGCTTCTTCTTCAGCGGAACCACCGATTTCACCAATCATGATGATACCTTCAGTTTCAGGGTCATTTAAGAATAAAGTTAAAGCATCAATGAAGTTAGTACCTGGGAATGGATCACCACCGATACCAATGACTAAAGATTGACCTAGACCGGCCTTGGTAGTTTGATCAACGGCTTCGTAAGTTAGAGTACCGGATCTTGAAACGACACCGATCTTACCTCTCTTGTGGATATTTGAAGGCATGATACCAATCTTACATTGTTCTGGGGCAATGATACCAGGGCAATTTGGACCAACTAATCTGGTCTTGGATTGGGTCTTCAAGATGTTGGCAATTCTCAGCATGTCATGTTGTGGGATACCTTCAGTGATGGCAACGGCCAATGGGATTTCAGCTTCAATGGCTTCTTCAATGGCAGCGGCAGCGATTGATGGAGGAACAAAGATACCAGAGGCAGTGGCACCAGTTTCCTTGATGGCTTCTCTGACAGAACCAAAGACAGGTCTGTCTAAATGGGTGGTACCGGCTTTCTTTGGGTTGGTACCACCAACAACTTGGGTACCATAGGCAATGGCTTGTTCAGCATGGAAAGTGGCTTGTCTACCAGTGAAACCTTGGTAGATGACTTTAGAGTCCTTAGTCAACTTCAAGTTTTTGATGGTGTCAGCATAAGAGCGTCTAATGGCAGAAGTGGAGAATCTTCTAGCGGATTGAGTGAACATTTTGCACAGAAGGGGGTTTGTTGTTTTGAATTGGTTACAAGAAATTTTTCGATTTCGGTTCTAAAAATTTGGTTATATATGTGTCCCACGGATTTTTTGATTTTTCCCCGTGTGGGATGGAAGAGATGAAAGACAAGGCAAAAGGGGACAGGAAACAAAAGTGGAAGGGCATTGGCGGGAGGCCTTTCAGTGGGTTTTCCGGGCCCATATTTTGTGGGGAGATAGCACAGCCACAGCGCTATCTGGTGGTGTTTTCTCTGGGGAAATATCTCATCTCTGCCCCAAATACCAGTGAATTTCTCTCTGTGCTTCCCCCGTCCCCCATCCTAGTGTAACCACCAGGTGTCAACTTCTCTCTTTTTATCCATTTTTATTTTCGCGAAAATATCAAAAAGTTTGAAGATGAAAGAAGATGAAGATGGAAATGTAATAGAAGGAGAAGAAGAAGGAGATGGAGAAGGACCGACGTAGGTTCAATGCTCACTACACTCCTTTCTCTTCCCAGCTCTCTCTCGCAGTTCCCTGCCACTCCCCCCCCCCGTGGAACCCCAGGCTTTTCTCTCTTCTCTCCTCTCGCTCTTAAGAACACACACTTGACACCTTTTAACCACACCATTTCCTCCTGCAGACCCACAAATCAGTCAATTTCCTGGAGTGCACTTGCCCATGTCCCCTTCCCCCTTTCCCACACATGATTCATGACTCAAGTGGTGCTAGGCCCTCGGCGTTAGCCCCTCTTCCTGCTCTAAAGACTACTTCGCCGGGCCTTCTCTTACTGGGTATACTACTAATCCCATCGTATAATGTTTGTTTTTTTTTTAAAACCTGAGAAAACTACATACCGAAGATGATCTGATGATAACCAGACCTGTGTTTTTAGCCTCTCCTTCGTCCCAATCCGGCCAATCCCACCGAGTCTCAGGGGATAAGAACATCATACTATCCTCCTTCCCCCAGCAAGATACACCACACACACATTCATTGGTGTCTTTAAATTGCATACAATCCAGAAGCGCTAGGTACAATCCATTATGTCTTCCAATCATGACGATGTTAGGCTGGTCAAGTCATGGCAGCGTTTGTTCGATGGCTACAAGACTTTGAATGGCATCGAGAGTAAAACCAAGGATTTGAAACAGACTGATGGTATCCATGTTGATTTGAATAAAGATGAAATTGAAAGTATTTGTGCCAAACCCGACAAAGAAAAGGCTGAAGCTGGAGCTGAATCAACTGAAACTACTGAGATAGACAATCACCATGCTAAAGAGAAATAAGGGTTCAATGTCAAAGCTGTAGGCTGCTCGTTGCTAGCTTGATATCTTTTGCGAATTGTATTCAGTATCTCCATACGTACATTCAGGACCCTCATCCAATAATTGAACAAACAGAGCGCACCAGCATCAATGATACAAGAGAAACTTCCAACCTCATTAATGAGGCTCGTCATCCAGAAGTCTATGTCCATCCCCTTTGAAATGATGATTTCCATGTTAATGTCTTCTGATGAAAAAGGTGATGAAAGCTAAATCGAATCGCCTCCTTCCGAAAGAAAAAAGCTTTCAAATCAAGCTCAACCTTATCATCATCTTATACTTTGCGAAACATCCCTTTGTATCTCCAATTCCCCAATCCCCAATCCTCAATCCTCAATGCCTTCGTTCTCTTTGTAGAAACATCGCCAGTTTTCGGTATGCGCAACAAGCTCAATCGCCGTTGGTAAATCGAGAAAAGATGTTCATTCTGAGCCTTGGAAGATTTACTTAAAACACACCTCCTACGGCCGTCTGCACAGACCTAATCTCCCCTTTACGTAATGTCTGAGACACCCTCTTCGCCACAGACTGAGGATCCCTCGCCTGCTCCTACCGTGGACTCCCCAGCTCCACCATCCACGGCCTCGACGGCCTCTGCCACCACCCCAGCTACCAAGAAGGCTAAGAAGAACAGTTCACAAACCAACAAGAAAGTCAGCGCCGATGTTCTTGAGAGAAGAAGACTTGGTCGTATAAAAGCCGCTGAGACAATGGCTAAAAAGATCAAGAGGTCCGGGATCGAGAAGCGTGATAACCCATTGAAATATTCTGTGTTTGGTAACATCAACTTGATCAATCAAAAGAACTATTTCACTGATTATTTGAAGAAAGATGAACAAAACTTCATCCTTCGTGAGAGAAAGCAAATGAGACTGAATAAGACACTTGAGAAGAAGAATTCGACGAACAACAAAGATACAGCAACACCACAAGTTGATGGTGATGATGATGAGGAAGACGATGAAGAAGATGACGATAATGAAAATAACGGCGCTGTCGATGATAGACATGGTTCCAATACCATAGTGATACATCCTGGCTCTCGAAACATAAGGATTGGTCTGGCATCGGATGTTTATCCAAAGACGTTTCCTTTTGTCATTGCGACCCCAGGTTCCAGTAAACCAAGGGAAAAAGAATTGTATTTCAGGGAATTGGAAAATGAGGAATTACAAGCTTATGAAAACAACAAAGAGGCTTTGGTCAATGATTTCAAAGAAAGAATGAAGTATTATAAGAGAAGAATCATACCAAATTCTAAAGACGTGGCTGCCAATTTCAACAAAAAGTCTCAAAGTGAAAGAATCCCAGAACATAATGACGTTCATAGATTTGAATATATCAAGCCTACTAAAGTGGATGCTACGGCTTACTATGTTGGTGATGATGCTCTGAGATTGGATTCTGATAAGTTCAGACTAAGATATCCGTTGATCACCAATGGAAGATTTAACGAATCAGAATATGAATCAGAACAAGAGATCTATGGTGAAATAGAATTATTTATTAAGAGAGTCCTTGAAGATCAATTTGGTATCAAAAATTTGAAGAACTTCAATGTCGTATTAGTCATCCCTGATCTTTATGACAAAGTTTATGTTGAAAATTTTGTCGAGATCTTATTCCAGTTGAACTTCCAAGGTATTTCCATTATTCAAGAATCTTTGGCTGCTACTTATGGTGCTGGTGTCAGCTCTGCATGTGTCATTGATTTAGGTGCCAACACTACGAAAATCGCCTGTGTCGATGACGGGATGATCATTCCAAATAGTCGTACTGTGATGAATTACGGTGGTGATGATATCACTAGATATTTCTACAGACTTTTGAAAGAATCCAGTTTCCCTATTGACTTCAATCCAGATAACGGGTCTGAATGGAAGATGATGGAGCAATTAAAGGAGAAATTTATAACTTACCAAGATGCTAATATCACTGTTCAATTATATAACTTTATCAAAAGATTTCCAAACAAATTATCCGAAAAATATGAATTCAAAGTCTTTGATGAAGTTATCTTGGCTCCAATGGCTTTATTCTTTCCTGATGTTTTTACAAAGCCAAAAAATTTCAAAAATGAACTGATCAACAAAAAGAGATCATTAGATATATTTACTAATGAACCGGACAATCCAACCTCCACAACACAAAGAGACATCCATGAAAGAAACCTATACTCGTTGAAATCAGATCTAGATATCTTGAAAGATCTTATCAATCCTAGCACTTTGGAAGATGGGATCCACTCAGATTACCCAATCATTGGTGATTTAGATAAAGCCATCATACAGAGTATTACCAATGCCTCGAGATATGATTTCACAAAGACCCAATCATTCTGTGAAAACTTGTTGATCGTTGGTGGGACTTCTAAGATCGAGGCTCTAGATTTTATCTTAACTGATCGTATCAATATTTGGAGACCAAGATTCATTGCATTACAACAATTACCTGACTTTTTGAAACAAATTGAACTGATCATTTCCACTTTTGAAAAGGACAATGAATTTTCCAAAATCACAAATGAAGAAGAATTACAACCATTACAAGAAAAGCTTTATGAGATCCTTGAAAGTGAATTGAACATTTTCTTAGAGAACGTCACTAATTCTGTGTGCAACGTTGAAGTTTTGCCAGCGCCAAGAGAAATTGATCCTTCCATCTTGACATGGAAAGGTGGGTCTGTCTTTGCAAGACTAAAAATTATGGAAGAGTTATGGATCACCGAGAAAGATTGGGATTTATTGGGTGCTAGAGCTCTACAGCATAAATCATTGTTCAACTATTAGTGGTTTAGAACAAAAAAAAATGAACTATTTGTTTATAAAACTATTGTAGGTAATCTCTTTGATGATGATCAAATGTTCAAAAATAGGTTTATTCACAAGTCTGATTAGGTATTCAATA
Source organism: Taiozyma bovis (assembly GCA_003707945.3). Classification (NCBI taxonomy): domain Eukaryota; kingdom Fungi; phylum Ascomycota; class Saccharomycetes; order Phaffomycetales; family Wickerhamomycetaceae; genus Taiozyma; species Taiozyma bovis. Next base: position 59,901 of record PPMH03000038.1, on the reverse strand, counting down.
CAACTGCCGCAAAAAGAAGGCTCTTACGCCACTGGAAAGGACAAAAATTTTACAAGTTGACCATAAAAAATAAAACGACCTTGGACAGGATCGAACTGTCGATCTTGCGATTAACAGTCGCACGCCTTAACCAGCTTGGCCACAAAGTCGAATTTTTGGCTTTTTAAAAATGGAGTTCCCCAGGTTGCTCAGTGATCACGTGACTTTTCTATATTATTGTTTATTACCCGGTTTGATTTATAAAACTGTGGAGTCCAAAGCGTATCAAATATTGAAATGTCTCTTTAGAATTTGAAAGTCTATATGATTATGATAGGTTAATTAAAAGTGGTTCAGTGGAAATATTCCCAAGTGTGATTTTTCGTAGTGACCCCAGTTTCGATGGTTTTTCACTGTATTCTTTGGCGTTGATGGCGTTCAATATGGTATGATTATTCAAAAGGATCGTTTGTGTCAAAATGTGGCTTTAGATGTATAAATTCAAAACAGTTAGCACCTGGATCTTAAATCATACCTGATCGAATACATAACCCAAGGACCTCAATATGACTGTTTCGACCTACAAGAGTGAGACCACTGGTTCACAATTCCGTTCAAATTTGGATTCACTTGATAATGTGAATCATGTTTTAAGAATCAAAGATAAAGATGCTAAATACCCAGAGTTCTTGCCTTCTTGGAACACTTTGGAACATTATCCACCATATGAAGTCATCAAAATTGATGATAGAGCTAAATATGCTGATCCTAAATACTTAAACTTATTGACAAAGGAAAAAATCGCTGATGGTACTATCACTTTGAAAGATATTACACCAAAGTTGGGTACTGAGATCACTGGTTTGCAATTGTCAACGTTGACACCACAACAGAAAGATGAACTTGCTTTGCTTTCAGCTGAAAGGGGTGTTCTAATCTTTAGAGATCAAGATTTTGCTGAATTGGGTCCTGCTAAAGTCGTTGAATGGCACAAATATTTTGGTCCTTTACATATTCATCCAACCTCTGGTCAAGTTTTTGGTTATCCAAATTTACATCTGGTTTACAGAAGACCAAATGATTCTACTATGTCTAATTTTTTTGAAAAGAATTTAAACTCCAACTCTTACCATTCTGATAATAGTTATGAACTTCAACCTTTGAGTTATACCTCTTTGACCATGTTGGAATCTCCTCCAGAAGGTGGTGACACTGTGTTTGTTGATATGGAAGAAGCCTACAATAGATTATCACCATTGTTCAAGAGCAAATTGGAAGGTTTATACGCCATACATTCAAGTGTCGAACAAGCTAATTCCTCCAAGAATTATGGTGGAATTGCCAGAAGAGAAGGTATCCTAACTCCACATCCAATTGTCAGAACCCACCCAATCAGTGGTAACAAGTCGTTATTTGTCAATCAACAATTCACTCGAAAGATCCAAGATTTGAAGAATGAAGAGAGTGATGCTATCTTAAAACTATTATTCACACATATCACCCAAAGTGCTGATTTCAGTTTAAGAGCTAAATGGGAACCAAATACGGTTGTTTTTTGGGATAACAGACAACTAGTCCACACTGCGGTGTCCGACTGGGATCTTCTAGGTGACCAAAGAAGACATGCATTCAGACTTGGTGCCAGGGGTGAGGTCCCGCACTAAATCTTTGTATATTTGTATATTTGTATATTTGTATATGTTTTATTGAGGTTTTATTGTTTATTAACTAAAAGTGTAAAGAAAAAAAAAATCTTAGAAATCTTTTGACACATTCTATAAACTCAACTGAACAAACATTCCCTTAAAAACAGGACACCGAAAAAATGTCGAATCCGCTGGTGTCAGAGGGAGACTCCTCAGAAAGCAATACTGAAGAAGCATCTTTGAGGAGCTCGATCATCAGTCAGGAAGAAAGCCCCGAACGTGACGGCCAGATCCAAAATGAGATGGTCAGGTCCAAAATGCCCTTGGCTGCCTCTGTGATGTTGACAAAATTGCCACCAGACTCTACAAAAGTCGTTCAGAAGCTAGAGAAGGCCAACCAGGTGAAGATCACTATAAGGTGTCAGCCAATTGGATCCACTCCTGCCTTAAGCCCCAATGTGTTCAAGATATCATATGATCAACCCTTTGCAACCTTGATTAAATTCATTGGTAAAAGGCTAAAGAAGAAGATAAAGAACGAATCCATATATTGTTACATTAAGAATTCATTCTCTCCATCGCCTGATGAGGTCATTGGAAGTTTGTTCGACCATTTTTCAACTAATGATGAATTGGTTATCAGTTATTGTACAGTTGTTGCGTTTGGCTGAAAAGAGATCCATTCACCATTCACCATTCACAACTTACAACTTACAATCTCTTGAATAACGGTCATCATATCATTCAATTCTATCATTCTTTATTCTATAAATTTACCTTGGCCTTCTTCCTAGCCTCCCTTTCTTTAATCCACCTCATACCATACTTCATTGGTATTAACAACCCTACTGTCGAAATCATCCCTATCACACTCAAGAATGTGAAAGTGCCTCCAATGGTTAAGCTTTTATTCATTTTGGTCAAAACAGCCACAAATACCGCACTGGTGCAACACCTCGTCAAATTCTGCGCTGATGAAGCTGCTGAACTGTTTTGAGGATATAAGTCAACCAACATGGTGGTATTAATCCCAAGGATGGCCATTGCACCAAGACACACAAAGAATTCACTTATAATAATCACTGAAATATTAGCTCTTTTGTACAAACACCAGCCATATACCAATGAAAACCCATCCGTCACTAAGGCTAATGGGAATGATACCTCAGCTCTGGCCTTCACGATATTAAATTTATGCCCCTCTGAATATAGACCTTGAGCCTTCTTCTTTTGATAAGAGTCATAACATCTTTTATAGTTCAAATTCATCAATCTACCAGCAACAAATGAACCAATTAGACCTCCAATACCTGCTGGTAGATAGCAGACCCCAATCTTCATCACTGAATAGCCGTAGTTATTGTGTAATTGTGTAGTTAAGCAGGTCAACAATATAACCCAGATAGTATAATGAATAGAACCGTTGAATAGACAGATGGCCACCTCTGGTTTCCCCACAATCTTGAAGGTAGCAAAGAGATCTGATTTAGCCCTTGGTGGCTTTGTCTCAAAATCAGGTTCATCTATTCCCCATCCTTTCTGAAATCTGGAAAGTAGCAGTATAGGAGCGATATTTAGGAGTTTAGTTGGTTTAATGGAACCATTACCAACAATGCCTCTCTTTGTTTCAACTAAGAATAAAAAGCATAATAAAAAAGTGACACCACCACCAATTCCTAAGAACCAAAAGATCGCTCTCCAGTCCCAGAGTTGGATCAACACTGAACCTACTAATGCACCTATCCCCTGGCCTATCAAAGATAACCCAGTAACCAGACCAACAAACCATCCTCTATCATGTCGTTGGGTGTAATCACCAACAACACCTGCACTGATTGCAACAGAAGGACTAATAGCACATGACTGGATACACCTCAGCACCAGCAAGGCAGCATAGTTATCAACACAGGCCAGTACACAAGAAGCCACGATGAAGATTACTAGATTAGCAAGTAGCACTGGTCTTCTGCCAAATTTGTCAGCCAATCCACCACATACACTGGGCGAAATACCTTGGCATAGCATGTATACCACAATGGACAAATTCACCATTTCTTCACTGATCTTGAAATGATGCTTTAGGATATCCAGTGCCGGATAATAGATTGGAGAGCCAATACTGGACCAAAATGCTACACTTGATGATAGGACCACAAGGACATATTTCTCAAACGTACTGAAGACTGTGAATCTAGGCTCAATAGACTCCTGTCTCTCATCAACTTCTAACGAATCTTTCTTTGACATTTCTTTGTATTAAAGCAAACCAAGATGAAGTAATGACACAATCTGCGGATCTTCGGCTTTATATGGGATTTCTTCTTTGTTTTTTTCTCAGATCTGGATGTATGGTTCCGGTTACGTCAGGTTACTGGAAACTGGTGATTTACAGCAGTTATGATTTTTAAACAGCAGCTATAACTAAACAAGGATGATTTCTGATAGCTGAATAGCTCAAGTCCACCTTGGAATGGAACTGCAATTATGTTATAGGTATGAGGATCATTTTTAAATATTAAACTGAAATTGGGTTTCTATTTTCTTTGAAGCAATACATGGATAGAGTGTCATAAAAAGAGTAATATACCGCAGGTTAATTGCACATATCCATCGGTATTTCTCTACGATAAAGGGATGATCATTGTCAGCAAAATATGATCTGTAGATGAGAATGGTGGTATGTAGAGTAGAAAGAAAATTAATATTAATGTTAATATAATAAGCATTACGCATAAGTCTACTGACACGGGCTAGATTATTAAGTATACAAACACCTTTGGAGAGGTTGAGTAAAACACACAATTTTAGAGGGTGTAAAATTCGACTTTGTGGCCAAGCTGGTTAAGGCGTGCGACTGTTAATCGCAAGATCGACAGTTCGATCCTGTCCAAGGTCGTTTAGTTTTTTTTGGCCAATTCGTAAAATTTTGATTTTGACAGCATGATATAAACACAATGAGCTAAACATACAAAACAAACTATTAAATACAACTATATAACACAAACTTTAAATACAAACTGATCTATCGAAAAAAAAAAAAATTTTTGTCCTTTCCAGTGGCGTAAGAGCCTTCTTTTTTTGCTGCAGAGTTGGATGAAGATGATTTTATTCTACAAGTTTATCCACTCTGTGCTCGACTTTATTCGCTTTTGAATATTTTGTGTGTTGATTGTTTTTTCTCTATCATCTAAAAACCATATGAAGGGCCTAAGATCTATAAATACACACAATGATGTCAAGTGTTTTTAATAGGTGATCTAACTATGTAAAACCGCAGAGTATTCAGTCAGGACTCAATATTTTTTACTCACACTAACATCCAAGACAACCTACAAACTTGTTTTATCTGAAATCATTAAAACTTAAAAACACCACGTAATTGGTAATTGGTAACTAGAAAAACACAAAAAATTCACATGATAATGCAGCAGGAGTTGGTCTTCTTGGCTTGCTTGTAGAACATTTTAGAACTAGAGGACAAAGCTTCACTTTTATCGACCAAACTGTCAAGTTTCTCACCTCTTTCTAAAACCGATTCAATCGTTTTGTGTAGGACAACTTTGGTCTCATCTAATTCTTGTTGAACCTTCATGATAGAGTCAGCTTGTGATGGGTCTTGGTACTTCTTCAAATATGTTTGCAATTCTGGGAAATCTAGGGCTGAGTTGGTTTCAGTGACTGATTTCCATTGAACTGGAGGATGAGCTGCAATGTATTCGTCCAACACTTTGTTTAGCAAGGTGTATGCCGGTCTGACTGGGTACTCCTTGTCTGTAATTAGGATACCAGCAACACCCTCCGATCTGGAATATGAGTGACCGACATAATTACCTTCCTCAACACTCTGTCTTTGACCAGCTTCTGTTCTTTGAGCAATGGTCTCACTGAAGAAGGACATGAATTGACCCACGCTGTTTCTTTCAAAGAAGGAGAACTCGGACAAGTCCTTGGAACTGGCTAGCTCGATGGCCTTGCCACCGGTGTTGTTCTTCAGGATCCCAATGTAGTAGATCTTCATCTTTCTCTCCTTAAAAACTGAGAGATCATAAATGATTGCGGCAATAAACCTTTTTTTTGTTATTTTGGTTTTTCCCACTGGAAATTTCCCCTACAAAAATTGGTTATTTGGCACTTTATCATTATCTTTGAGCCAGTTTTGGGTGATGGTTAAGGCAAATTAGAATAATTATATATAAAGAAAAGTTCTGCCCTTATACACAGTACCAACTACCAATAGTTCTTGTAACATTCACTGGCAATAAGGCAATAAGGCTGTAATATGTAATATCAGTATCGACAGCGATTTCGCGAAAACATCCGGACACCATATAGATTGACAATTTCTCGAGAAATTTGTCAGCTTTTGATACCTCATCGAATTGCCACATAGACATAAGATCCTCACACAACATGCAAAGATCACTTTTCCACGGGCTACGTGCCTCCAGACCTCTGCTTAATAGAAGATTTGCTTCCTCTACCAGAAGTTCCACTTTCAACAAGGGCTCCAGATGGATCGTTCCTTCATCCATAATAGCCATTGGTCTTACTTCATACTACTTGTCTTCTCCATTGTCATTAGACTCCGATAAAGCTAAAGCCCCAAAGAAAGCCTCAACCGAAACTAAGGAATCTTCAGCCTCAGAGAAACAACCAGAATCAGAGCTAGAACAAGCTGAAGGTGAAGAAGAAGACCAGGGCCAAGCTGCCGCTTATAACCCAGAAACTGGTGAAATCAACTGGGATTGTCCATGTTTAGGAGGCATGGCCCACGGTCCATGTGGTGAAGAATTTAAGGAAGCCTTTAGTTGCTTCGTCTACTCAGAAGCTGAACCAAAGGGCTTTGATTGTATTGAAAAGTTCCAAAACATGCAAAATTGCTTCAGAAAATACCCAGAAATCTATTCTGAAGAAATCAGGGATGATGAAACTCCAGTTGATAACCTAGAGCCAGAAACTACAACTCAACCTATTGTTGAGAATGCCACTGAAGCTGTCGAAACTGCAGTTGAAAAAGTCACCGAATCAGTCAAAGAAGCCTCCGAAAAGATCTTAGATGCCTCAATTGAAGAAACTCCAATCACCGAAGCTTCCAAATAGAGAAAAAGAGAAAGATAAACCTTTTTTCATATTTATAGAACCCTTGTGTCAATAGTTTGTGAGTGTGTTATGATCTATTTTACGAATGTACATAAAAAACAATGGTCATTTCAGTCATTAAAAATGGTTAGTCTCTTTGTAGCTTTTTAAATCACAGAATTCAACGAATCAATTGAGATTGGTTCGAATGTATTTGATTGCTTGATGAATAGCACATCCTCATCGATATAACATGCCTTTCCAGATCTTCCCTGTGGGTCTCGACTAAGTTTGAACAATAGATATTTGGAATATAAGTTATCCTTCAATGGAGTCAAAAACAAGTTGTGTTCATCACAGTAACGTTCGACAACTTCTTTGAATGTGATTTGGAGACGGTGTTGTGAGATTCCCTCAGCTTTCGTAATTGTTTCTTGAGATTCGTTCAAGATGAGCTCTAGCAGTTTGGACTTTGTGTAGGGTTCATGATGCGGAGAAAGCTTACCTGTATCAATGAAAAGATTGATCATGTCTAAACCCTTGACATAAAACTCTATCGACTTATGGGAGTTCAATATCTGGAGCCATGATTGTAAAGATTTGGCTATTTTGGAAAAGTTTTTACCCTGTGATAATGAGTTATAAAGTGACTTTAACCAAGAGTTACCAAACCCAAAATTCAACAGTCTTTGAAACTTATCAACATCCATGAATTCCTCCCATTGGACTAACACATTGAAAGATGTTGTGGAGTCCTTGGTGAAATCAATCTCCAAGCTGATCAACCAAGTACAAATCTGCGGCAGTAAAGACTTATCGACCAATTGGTTGAACTTCTCATTGCCAACGATTTCAATGAACGAATGAAGACCCTCAATTCTTTCACTCTGAGAATCCCAAGTTTCAAACCAGCTCTTATACTTAGCAGTGAACTCAAGAACAACTTCTTCATATTTCTCTTTTAAATATGGCTTCCATTCGAAAATCCATAAGTATGGTGGGTTTTCAACTTGAACATCAGGGTTCCAATCCCTAATGGCGTCGATGATCTTTGGACCAATGACATTGAAGATGAACACATCAATGACATTGGCATCAATCACCTCCATCCAATCCAATAAGATTGTGATTGCAATATTTGGTTGATCAATTGTCCAGTTGGAATTGAAGATATTTGTAATTTTTGGGTACCATTTGGAACAAATCAGACTTTGAAAATAGTTCAATTCACCATATAATTCTGGGAAAGCAGGTAATGACTCATTCCATAAGATCAGCTCATCAATGACCATGGTGTTTTCAAGGTTTAGAGGGTGCCATGTGTCCAGTAGATAGGTTATTCTTGGAGTGATGGCTAAGATGATATACTTCTGTAAGTCTAATTCCGGGATCTTGGAGAATTTATCCAACACAAATTTCTTTAAACTTGCTCTTAAATCTTGGTATGATTCTGATTGGATGTAAGATTCCCATGTTTGAAAAATGTCCAACAATTCATTGTACAATCCATTCTGATGATCAATCACCAACATTTTCTTCTTTATTTCATTTTCTTCATACTCTTGAACTCTTTGTTCAGCTAAAACATCATCTAGTTCCTTGTTGTAATTGTCCAATTTGGTTCTGATGGCTTCCACATCGACATTCCTTGATTTCTGTAATTTTATGAAAGGTTTATTGACACCTTGTATATTTTCATCACTGATTCTCTTGATATGATCTGGAATAGCGACACCTTTTTCTTCCAATTCAACGATAATTTGGTATAAAGAGTTCTTAGGAACATCTCTATAGTACTCTTCATCACTTGATTCATCATCTTCATAGTCAATAGTCTGATCGCTACCAATACCTTGGCCAAACTTGGTACCTTTCTGCTCAATAGGTTCTAGAATCCCAGAACCATCCTTACCCAAACCTTGTCCCTCGACATAACCCCACTTCTTCATGATAGTGGCACCAATACCATATTTCTTACCGTTTTTGAAGTTATTCTTCCCAGTACGCATTGTATTTGATAGCTTCTGGACTTCGATAGAAGACAGTTTGGGCTGCCCTTTTTTAGATTCATCCTGTATTTCAATGGATCCCTTGGTGAAAGTCAGTGGTTTAGGAGCAGTGAATCCCACGAAGCTATCAACAAGGGGTCTTCTAGTCACAGGGTCGTCTATCCCATACACACCAGGATCATCATCAACAAGCTCATCGACAAGCTCATCTTGCACTTCTTCTCGCCTTACTGGGTGGGAGTTTCTGTGTGGCTGCTGCTGGAAAGCATTGAATTGCTTCAGTCTCTTCTCCCTCTCGCTTAGGCCCGAGTCATCCTCCATTTGTTCCGATGTTGTTTGATTGGATGTGGGCCATCATTATTTCTAAAGTAAACAATTTCTCTTTTTTCATTTCTGCTAACTTTTGACATAAAAGGGCAAGTTATGGAGGAAAACATACGCAAATGGGCAGAAGATGCTACCGAGAAGCTTCAGTTGGGGAGAGAAACGGGATATAAGGCAAACCAAATGCTCAGTGCCACGAAAGAGCGGATTAAACAGACAAATGGCTCGCTGATTAAGGCGAATTTCCTACTGGACTCCCTGAACCAACAATTGCAACTGATTGGAACGGTCCATGCTTCACTGGAACTGAACATCGAGGAGAAGAGAGCAGGATCTGAGCTGTTGCTGAGCTATATGAATGACTGTATAGAGCAGTTGAAGGAGGAGGTTGATCGCTTGAAGGCCATCAAAGTTGACAAGTCATTATCCCCTAGTGAACCAAGACTGTATGATTTTATAAGAAGTGAATTATTGGAAAACCTAGAGCTTGAATACGACCAAACGGACAAGATGGTTAATACTGCACTGGATGAACTTGAACAGAAACAGAAAACATTGGAGGGTAAGTTGAAGGAGTTTAACATTGAATTTGTGGATCTTGAACGGGTGATTACCAGGATAAATGAGTCTGATTGGGTAGATGACTCCCTTGAAGAAACGATAAAGCTCGAGGAAGAAATAGCTGGTCTAATTGAATCCTTGGCTAACCATTATGATCAATGCTCTAAAGGTGTTGCTATAATGGAGGGGAAACTCAAGGTTGACGACACTGAGAAAGAGGAACTTGTTAAAGTGTTGGAGAATGATTATGAAGAAGTACCCGAGGTTATTAGTGATATGGAAGAAGTGTTTTCCGATATTCAACTAAGGTGTTCAAAGATTGACGACTTCATTGCTACCAATTCTTTCAGCCAAAGTCTGTGGAACTTCTCTCACAAACTATCTACATTTGGTGAGAAAGATTTGACAAGTGTGATGACCCTGCTGAACAGACATACCACTGCTCTTGAAAAAAATTCACAGAGGATGAATGGGGTATGTGATGAAGCACATGAAATGATCAAGCATTATGAGAAATTTGTCAAGTCATATTACAGTCTGATACTCGAAATTGAAAGAAGAAAAGAAACCCAGAATAGCATAAGAGACATCATCAAAGACACACAAACCAAAGTCCAGTCTTTACAGGAGGATGATATAAGATTTAGAGGTTCCTTTAAGCAGCATAATGGAGCTTATCTACCAGGTGATTTGTGGGAAGATTTCAATGAAGATAAGCCTCTGGTAGAGATGTCATTCAAATTTGATGAACTGCCCAAAATTGAAGTATCTGGTTTATCAACAGCTAGGAGTCATTTCAAATAGAAGCTAAGAAACTATATTGAACAGTTAATGGGTTCAAAAATGATTACGGTCCCCCTTGGTATAGATTTTGTGTCTAAAACGTTTTCGCGGCATGACTTTGGGTACAGTGAGTGACAATACACATTATATATATTTCATCAATTTGGGTGATACACAGATCCTATTCTATGTAAAACTTGATCTGGTATGATATATCACCAATTTTCTATTTATAGGTCGTTTCTAAGTTGATGAATAAGGCTCTAGTCTCCTCCGGGGTCATTAATTGTGGCTTCTTTTCTGAAGAATGTCTAATTGCCAGCTTACCAGCTTCAGCTTCTTTATCACCAACCATGATTATATAAGTATACCCCTTTTCTATGGCTTCTTTCACTCTGCTACCCACAGTGGCAGCTCTTGAGTCAATATCAATATGAAATTTATGTTCATGAATAACAGGTAGGTCATCATCAGCATTGATCTTCTTCATCAATTCTTTAGCGTATGGTAGATGTGTCTCATTGATTGGAACAATCAAAGCTTGTCTTGGAGATAACCAGAATGGCCATTTACCATTAAAATGATCTATGAGAATTGCGAGGAATCTTTCGAGAGAACCAAAAACGGCCCTATGGATCATGATTGGTCTTTTCATGACACCATTTTCATTGGTTTGATACTTTAATTGGAATCTATTCGGTAATTGGAAATCTAATTGGACTGTTGCAGCCTGATGTTCTTTACCAACATGATCTTTCAACACAATGTCAATTTTTGGTCCATAGAAAGCACCATCACCTTCATTAATTTCAAAGGGTTTATCTGAGTTGGATAATACTTCTTTTAAAGTCTCCTCTGCTTGATTCCATTCTGAGATTTCACCAATGAATTCTTCTGGTCTTGTAGAAAGTAAAAGTTTATATTCTGGGATGTTGAAGATTTTGTAAACTTGATCAACCATCTTAATAGAGTTTTCAATTTCAGTTTTGATTTGATCCTGAGTACAGAATATATGACCATCATCCTGATGGAACCTTCTGACTCTGGTCAAGCCCGATAGTGATCCACTCGATTCGTTTCTATGTAAGGAAGAAAAATCAGATAATCTTAATGGTAATTCTTGATAGGAACGGTCAAATCTATCAAAGATGATGCAATGACCGGGGCAATTCATTGGTTTTAAACCATACTCTTCCTTCTCAACATCACTACCTTCAACTCTAAACATATCATCCTTATAATTTTCCCAATGACCGGATTTTTCCCATAATGTCTTTCTATAGATCAATGGAGTAATAACTTCTTCAAACCCGAAGCGACGCTGTTGGGCCTTCATGAACGATATCAGCTTGTTAAATATTCTGGTGCCATGTGGGAGAAAGAACACAGACCCAGGAGTAACCGGATCAATCATATATAATTGTTGTTTGGTTGCAATGGATAAATTTGTGATAGAGGTGGACTTTGGTTGATTTGGGGTTTTGGAGGAGTAAAATCTCATTTGAGAGGCCCATTTTTGGCTGAACCGTAGCTGAGAAAGCGATCTATTCAGACGACTCGTTCTCATGGCGTGAACAAGTAGTCTAACTACCGAATTATATGATTCCAAGGTTTGTAGGTGTGGGTGGACCTTTGTTAGTAGAAATGTTCAATTTTCTATTAATGTATATGGTGTCAGGATGTTTTCGCGAATATTTTTATTGATTTCATCGTTGAAACAAAATGAATGATATAACCATAATATAACATATAATACAACATATAATTTGATAATTAAACAATAAATAGTCTTAGAATTGAGACTGTGTTACAATCCCCATCATTTTTTACCCATAATGTCCAAAATACTACATAATTTGAGAAAAGATCTTGCTAAAAGCGACGCCAAACAGGTGCTACTACTTGAAAATGAACCAACAGATGATATAACTAAAGCCACTAGTTTGAAGTTATCCAGTGGTGAGACTTTCCCCTTGGACTCAGACACAGAGTTTGTAATCGAATCTAAACCTGTCAGCTTGAGAGCTGCCTACTACACGTATTTGAACAGAGAATTACCAGCTGCTGAGTTTGTCACAGATTCACAATCAAAGAACATCAAGACTTTAGCATTCATTGAAAGAAATGATCTAATAAACTGGTTAGAAGACCCTTCTGCTGAATCAAACTATATCAAGTCATCCAAATCCAGTGGGAAAGATTCAGAATTTAAAAATAGTGAGGATGCCATGGATATAGATGATCCTTTATTAGATTCAATCTTATCACATGAAAGAAATCTACTGGACCACAACACAGCTTTAAGAGGGTTCAAAGTTGTTGATTTTAGTAATGTTGGCCGTGAATGTGAAATCAAGATTGTGAAACAATTGAAGAGGAAAGGTGGTGTTGATGCCAAATCATTGGGTAAAGAATCCAATAATAATAAGAAGAAGAGGCCTCAAATTCCAATCATTCTTATTTCTCCAGCTGCATCTGCATTGATCTCCATTACAAACATCAAATCATTCTTTGAAGAATCTTGTTTTGTCGATCCAAATTCTACAAATGAAAAAGACCAGCAATATTTATCACCACCAGGTGATGTTAGACATGTGACACATACTTTCCCAAGAATTGGTAAACAAACCTTTCTTGTTGTAAACAGTACAGACAAGTTCACCAAGCCAGAATATTGGGATAGAGTTGTTGCAGTGTTTACTACTGGTCAATCATGGCAATTTAAGAATTATAAATGGTCTACACCAGGTGAATTATTTCAAAAGATTAAAGGTTATTATTTTTATTTTAATAAAGATGTCATACCGCAACAAGTGAAAGATTGGAATGTCGATAGAATTGCCATTGACAAGCATAAAAGATTCAAAGATGCTGAAGTGTTGAATTACTTTTGGGATAGTTTGGAGAAGTCAATGATAGCAAAAGGTTGGCAGTAAATGTTCTTTATTTTCACTTGAAGGAAGAAATGATCATAAGGAGAAATGAAATCAATTGAATTACAGAACCCATTTGAGATGAGTTCAATGCCCACTTGAAGGGAGAAACTAAAGAAGCTAAAGAAACTAAAAGGGTGTATAAACAAATAAAAAGATTCAATCATTGGACTTCTTATATAGTTAAAAGCGCGAAATTTCTTCTCTTTATAAGGAAAATTAATTATCCACTATACGAACATCAAATACAATAAATACAATACAATTGCCCTATTAACCCCAGTGTTATTTGCTCAGGATGTTCCCACTCAGGAGACTCCCTCTCAGGACTGTCTCAAGATTGTTACTACGGCAGCCATTCACCCTGACCCAATTTAAATTGACTGCTACTGCTCGAAACATTGTCAAATCATCACTATCAAACCCCATAATGAGACACAATTTATATCAGCAACAAATTAGATGGCAATCCACAACGCCTAAAAATGACGATCAACATGAACAATCAACTGAAGATTATACACAGAATTCACACAATGCACACAAGAGACCAACTTTGAAAGAATTCTTAGCAGATGCCTCAGGGTTTTCTGAAAGACTGAGGATTAGAACCAAATGGTTATTAAAAAGAAGTATGAGACCTTTCAACGTTGATGATTTTAGTGCTTTTTTCTCATGGATCATTGTAAGTAATGTATTATTGATTGTGTTAGGTACTACAACATTTGCATCATTGATAATTTATTTGATGAATACGGTTTTCGCTCAAGAATTGGTTGCAAAGATGTTGGGTAATTTCATTACAAAGAATTCAGGCATGACAGTGATCTTTGAAAGTGCTATTGTTCCAGATTGGAGAGATAGTAAGATCACATTCAACAAATGTTTTGTATCCAAAAGACCAAAGAATAAACAACGTCCTGTGTTTCAGAAAGGTTCACAAGCTGATGCCATTGCTAAGGCTGTTCAAAGAGAAGAAGATACTAAAACTGTTATTAATAATAATGAAAATGAACCTTTTGATGATGGGAATTATACACAATATGATTTAACCATTGATCAAGTGTCATTATCATTATCATTGAGGAAATTCATTAATGGGAAGGGGATATTGGGAGAAGTTGAAGTTTCTGGGATGAGAGGTGTTGTTGATCGTACTAATGTTGTTTGGGATCCTAATGATGATGCAAGAAATTATAAGAATGTTTATAAACCTGGTGATTTTGAAATTGATAATTTTAAAATGACAGATGTGCTATTCACTTTAATGCAACCAAATGGGTTTAGACCATTTAATGTTAGTATTTTTAGTTGTGAATTACCTGTGTTGAGAAAGAATTGGTTATTTTATGATTTTTTGAATGCCACCAATGTATCAGGTTCTTATGATGATTCTTTATTTACTATCCATAAACGTCAAAGGATCAATGATTTCAAACATGATTCATCACAATCAAATTCACAATCACAATCACAATCACACTCACCATGGAAACGTGTGACTCGATGTCGAGTTGATTCTTTAAATGTTGATCATTTGAACACGGGGATGGAAGGTCCATTTGGTTGGATCACCAGTGGAGATGTTGATATGATTGGTGATATCATGGTTCCTGAAGATGAAGGTGTTAATATGTCAGAGATCTTACATGCTATTGGTGATAGTTTAGCCAAGGAGGCAAGAAGAGCAAAGATCTTGTCTAATGTGAAGCATAAACCTGATGATGAAGATGATGATAATACAGAAGAGAGAAATAAAAATAAGAATGGAAGTGTGAATAAGTATTTCATCATGGATTTCCAATTGAAATTAAACAATGTGAAGGCAGCAGTACCTATTTTCACTAGTGAATTATCATATGTGAATTATGCTTTAATTAGACCTATTGTTGGTTATATCAATTCAAGAAAGACATATATCCCCGTGAAATGCCGGATTGTGAAGAAAATTGATGATTTCCAAGGATCTTGGACAGTTTATGATTCCATGTTGATGGATGATATTTCAATAGAAGTTTATGATGCATTTGCTAATTATGTTGTTAATGAAGAAGTTCGAACTTTAAGATTGAAAAAAATCGGATTTTGGTCATTACAAGTTGTGTTCCAGTTGTTATTGATGAGTTTGGGTGCTATTGCTTAGTTATATAAGCTTGGTTATGTATATAGTTGTAATGTTTGAATGAGTTTGCTATTGTTTTATTAGAGTATCGGGGCTTCAAACCATAGCCATAATTAACAATTAAAACTGACAATATATAAAAGTTGATAATATCCACAGTACAATATAATCATAAAATGGCAGTGTAAGTATCACTATTGACTACTAACTTCTAAAATATATACTAACACCAGAAGCACCACATATCTAAAAATCAGTAATAATCTTTGTATAAAGCTGAAATTTTATATTAATAAACCTTCATTAAATTCCACAAGGATCTTTGAAAGTGCCATTGAATCCAATACTACAAAGAATCATAAGGCTTTAATACGATTACAAAAGTCCAAACAAACAATATACATGTCCAATAATCAGATCAATGAGATTTTAAAGTTGTTTAAAGAAGAAATCATGAATATGTTATTTGATAAACCTTTAGAATTAATGAAAAATCGTGGAGATAAAGATATTGTTAAATTGGATTTAAGTAAAGAAGGTTATACATTAAGGATTCATATTAGTTTGAAGAATTTGGAAGAATTAAGGAGGGGTTCAATTGTGGGTGATACTAATCAATTGTTGATAAGGAGACCTAAAGAGAATAAGATTGAAAACAGAAATGAACCGATAATTTTACAAGAAGATCAAGAAATTGGTATACCTGAAGATATCATTCCAATACAACAAGATGTAAAGTTTATACAAAAATATTCTTACAAGACAACAAGAGTCATATTTAAAAAGACTATAAAAATTGAAGTATTAAAAGTTCCAGTGTGATACAAAAACAAACAACAACACAAGGGTTGATAACAGGAAAAGCACTTTTAAACCTTTTAGCTTTCATTATAATGAGGAAAGAGGAAATAAAAATAAATGAATTTTCAAATTACCCAAACACAAGCCAGTGAGTCTAAGCAGTAGTTGGTTTTTCCTCTTCAGCCCATTCTTGTTCAGCCAAGTTTTGTTCTTCAGTATAATCTTCATCATATTCTTCATCTTCAGTTCTTCTAATACTTAAAGTTGGTCTAACTTGAGCTTGATCTAAAGTCCAAGAGGCAAGGGCATTTTCAGCATCAATAATGATTTGTTTAGAAGCTTCATAACCATCATAAGCAGGTCTTGTTTCACCTGGAGTAACTGGAGAATCATCCAATAATTCCAATAAAGCTTTACCATAACCGGCAATTAAAGCCAATTTTTCAGAATGTTCTCTTAAAGAATCAAATTGATAATTAAAGGCAGTTTTCAATTTTTCTCTTGTAATATTTGATAATTGAGCTTCAGCAACTAAAGATTCAGCTTCAGAGCGAACCAATTCTTGTTCCAACACGACAATTTTTGGGGATTGAGGATCTTTATATTTTAAATAAGCAATCTTATCAGTGATTCTTTGTTTACGATCACGAGAAGGTTGAACTGAACCTTCAATATCTCTAATTGATTTGATAGTTAATCTATATTGATCATAACGATCAATGAATTGATCTTCTAATTCACCAATTTCATAAATTAAAACACCAAGTTTATCAGTAATATCAGAAACATCATCATCATTTTCTTCACCCCATAAAGATAATTGTTTAGCAACTTCTCTTCTTTCATTAGCAACAACTTCAATACCTCTCAAGACATTTTTTTCAATTTTAACCAATTGAGATAATTTTCTTGATAATTCAGGACCAAATTGACCAGCAGTTTGTCTTCTAAGGGATGAAACAAGACCTCCTTTACCAAAAAAACGACCAGATTTGGTTGAAGAAGTAGGAGGAGGAGGGGATTGTAATTGGGAAGCGGTAGGAGCTCTAGAGTTTCTTAAAGAATAAGTTCTGTGCATGATGGGAGATCAATTGAGTATAATTAATGAGTAATTGAGTAATAAGTGTAATGAATACAAAGAGAAGAGACAAATTTCTCGAGACTCCTTATTTTTTGCTTTTGCTTTGCTTTCCTAATGTGGTAATATTCGCGGAAGGTGGCTGGTTGGACGGGAGATCCGGTCAAAAAGGTTGAATTCCGACCTTTTTGGGAGAAGTTTTTTTATTTTTGAATCTTTGTACTTGTTTATACTTGTTTATTGGTTATTGTTTATTGTTTAAGACTCAAGTCTGCCATTAGTAAGGTCTTATCAGTAGATCAGACCTTACTAACTAACTAACTAACTAACGGTATATATCCAATTGCCCAATGATGAGAAAACGCCAATGCAACGGATTTATTTAATGACCGATCAAAGCAACCGCTACACTGAGGGCTGGGTATGATATATATTATATGTACATATATAGTAGTATATATAGTAGTATAGTGGTATATATAGTACATTGTTCAAAGCTTCCTGTGTAGTCTTCTTTATTTATTTCTCTTTCTATTACTTGTTCCTTCTATCACTTGTATTCTATTTGCTTACATAATCATAAACCATTGATTACATAATCATAAACACCACTTAAATCATCAATTTCATTCTCACTGCCCACTATTAAACTCCTTTTCACTAAAACAAACAAAACAATTTAACCAAAATGATGAAAGGATTCAAGCAGAGGGTATGTTGATAATAGAATTAACAGACTTCAATTACTTCTTCTCAAAACATTTTACTAACAATACCCCAGCTCTCTAGAAAGGGTTCTTTATCATCATCAAAGAAGAAGGATAAAGAAGAACCTACAAAGGAAAAGAAACAAACAACAAAATCAAATCAATCTCCTACTCCATCTCCTAGAAATAGCATCTCCAATTCTTCAAATATCTCCAATTCCTCCCCATCACCTTCAAAACCAAAACCAAAGACCCCTTCAACAACAACAACATCATCATCTATTACTACTACTTCTTCTTCATCACCCGGGTCAGCCCCAGCTCCAATTCAAAACATCCCAAATATCCAGGTCTCTCAAGATATTAGCATTCCAAAAGCAATCACTGCAGATGATGTCTCAATGATCCATTCTACAGATAATGATGTTGTTATTCCTCGTTCATCTCATTCTTTTGAAAGATTACCTTTAATGTCTCCTGATATTGATATGATTAAATCTCCTCAACGTCATTCTTCTTCAAGATTTGAACCTTCAACTTATACAGAAATATCAAAATTACCAAATTTTGATGAAGTCCCTACTGAAAAGAAACTTGAATTATTTATATTAAAAGTTGATCAATGTAATATTTTATTTGATTTTAATGATCCATCTTTTGATATAAGAGGGAAAGAAATTAAAAGAATCACTTTACAAGAACTTATTGAATTCATTTCTTCCAATAGATTCCAATATACCGAAGAAATGTATAATCATGTTGTTGATATGTTTAAAAAAAATCTTTTTAGACCAATCCCACCTCCAGTGAATCCAATTGGTGATATTTATGATCCTGATGAAGATGAACCAATCAATGAGATTTCTTGGCCTCATATGCAATATGTTTATGAATTTTTCTTAAGATTTGTTGAATCTCCAGATTTTAATCATACAGTGGCTAAACAATTTATTGATCATGAATTTGTTTTAAATTTATTGGAATTATTTGATTCTGAAGATCCAAGAGAAAGAGAATGTTTAAAAACTACTTTACATAGAATTTATGGGAAATTCTTAAGTTTAAGAAGTTTTATTAGAAGATCCATAAATAATGTTTTCCTTCAATTTGTTTATGAAACTGAAAGATTTAATGGAATTGCTGAATTATTGGAAATTTTAGGTTCAATTATTAATGGATTTGCTTTACCTTTAAAAGAGGAACATAAGATCTTTTTGGTTAGAGTGTTATTACCATTACATAAAGTGAAATCATTATCATTATATCATCCACAATTGGCATATTGTGTTGTTCAATTCTTGGAAAAGGATCCAATGTTGACTGAAGAAGTTATAATGGGACTTTTAAGATTTTGGCCAAAGATTAATTCAACAAAAGAAGTTATGTTTTTAAATGAAATTGAAGATATTTTTGAAGTTATTGAACCTTTGGAATTCTTAAAAGTTGAAATCCCTTTATTTGTTCAATTATCAAAATGTATTTCATCACCACATTTTCAAGTTAGTGAAAAAGTTTTATGTTATTGGCAAAATGAATATTTTTTAAATTTAATCACTGAAAATGCTGAAGTTATATTACCAATAATCTTTAGTTCATTATATGAGATTTCAACTTTAAATGATTTAAATTCAAACAATTCAAATAATGTCATAACAAATGATAATGATAATGATAATGATAATGAATCCACATGTTCAAATTCATCGGGGAATTGGAATAGAACAATACATTCATTAGCTTATAATGCTTTAAAGATCTTTATGGATTCAAATCCAATCTTATATGATCATTGCACACTTTTATATCATCAATCATTGGAAGAATCAAAAAGACAAAATGAAGAGAAGAAATTGAAATGGGAGAGATTAGAACATTATGTTCATGAATTGAAGACTGATCAAAAAACTGGAGATTTGGAAAAGATACATTAGTTGAGTTGTTGTTATCACTTCTTTGATCAATAGAAGTATATACCCGCTTTTGATTTATTAATCGATGTAGATACTACGATTTTGTCTCATGATAGTTTGTATTATTAATCAAGTACTGGATTTATATTCCCTCAAGATCACAGGAACAGAACTTGGAGGTAACACACCAACTTCAGTGATAATCTTTTGAATATATTCAGGTGGAGTCAAATCATACATGATATTCAATACATTTAGAAACTCTTTATCTTTCCAATTGGCTAATGGGTTTATATCTTTTTCCTTTGTCTCTTCAGGTTCATTCTTCTTCCCCTTTTGTTGTTGTTGTCGTTGTTGTTGTTGTTGTTGTTGTTGTTGTTGTTGTTGTTGTTGTTTATTTTGTTGTTGTGGTACATCTTGATGTGTTTCAATGAATTTCTTTAATGCAACTGATTTCTTCTTCCCAAAAGTTTCAAATAAATCTTCATCATCACCTAATTCATTCAAAGTCACAGAATCTAATTGAACACGATCAGAGAATTTGATGGATTCACAACAAACCAACACTGGGATGTTTTTATTTTTAGCCTTCATGGCAATTAGAGCTGTACCAACACGGGAATATAAAAATCCATTTGATAACATGGCATGAGCACCTAAAAACACAAAATCAACATCTTTTAACACGGTGGAAATGGCATTGATCAACACATAATGTACTCTTAACCCACTAGAGGTTAATTCTTGTGCTAATTTTTTACCTTCAAATAATGGTCTTGAATCAACAACAATGACATTGAATCTTTTTCCTTGATCATGATTATAAAGAAATAATTCTTTCAATACTTGTGAATTACCAAATGTTAATATTGTACTATTATTTTGGATATGAGCAGATGCATTTTGTATGATTAATTTATCACTTAATTCGATTTTTTCTTTAATATAATTATCAATCTTTTCAATAATTTCCTCCTTTGCATTAATATCTGATTTATCAATAGAAATGTATGAAATTTCTTGTTTTAACCAACGAATGGCATTCCCCATAGTGACACTCAAAGGTCTTGCTGTTTTCAAGTAATCAATTTGATTACTTAAATAATTGGTCAAGTTTCTACTCAATGTGGTACCTTCTGGAGTTTGATATTCTTTAATGACTCTTTGAAAGGCTTTTAACATGGCTTTACATCTTGGTATGGATCCCACAATTGAATATGATGAGTATTTCAAAGTTAATGATAAGATCACTGGATGGATTAAATTTGAAACTTGAGCATTGGTTAATGATGATTCATTTCTTTGATCTTTTGTTTCTAAATGACTGAATAGGGCAATTTTTTTGGACTTTTTAATGATTTTGGCATCTTGTATGGATTTGTTTTGACCTTTAGCAATAGCAGCTTCTTTCTTCTTCTGTGATTGATCACCTTGGTTCACAATACCGGCAGCTTGTTTAGCAGCAGCTCTTTTTTCTAGTTTTTCCTTCTTTTTCAATTCTTTTAGTTCTTTATTAGTGAGTTTTGGTTTACCATCTGGACCCATTGACTTCTCAGGTTTAGTCTCAGGATTAGTCTCGGATTTATCGACAGCAGCAGCAGCAGCAGCAGAGACTGGCTTTGTATCCATTAACTTCTCTCCCATTGTTTCAGTAAATCAAAGAGACTTTATATCTTTATTTCATTGATTTGATTTAACAATTTTTTATGGAAGATGCTAAAAGATGTTGCCGCTACCAGAGTCTTTACTATTAGTACTATTAGTACTATTAGTAACTACTATTATAACATAAAAGATTTATTTACAAACGTGAGACTTAATTAACTATATGGGATTTATTCAATCAGCTTCTTCCTTAGACAGTGGCTGTCTTGGTCTTCTGAATATGCTTTTGGCCTTTAATGCTTTGAAATTATCTTTCAATTCTAATTCATTTTGGGCCTTTTGATAATCTGAAACAAATTTCAAGATTTGTTGAACTTCAGTGTTGTCAACATATTGAGAGTTTGCAAATTCTTCAGCAATTGGGGACAATTGTAAATACAGGTATCTTAAACTTTTAATTTGTTTGAGTAAAATACCTTTAGATTTATCAGAATTGAAAGAAAGGTTAATTGTGTTTGTGGATGAAATTTTATCTGATAATTCTTGTGGGATTGATTGTTTAAATTTCAAATAAATGGATGCTTCTAAGAAAGCAGTGATGTCATTGGTATATGGGATTTTCAATTTGGCAATCTTAACTTTGGCAATGGTGTTTTCAAATGATTTTCTTTGGTTAATATATAACATTGTCAATATGAAATTTAAATTATCAGCATTAACCACTGATGAAAATTCCTTTTGGAAATAAATGAAACTTAAAGCATGTGGGAACTTTCTCAATTCGGCAGACTTTTCTAAGAAACAATTCAAATGATAACTGGAAGTATATTTTGGCTTTTTAGCAAGATCTAACATTTGTGATTTTAATTCATATAATTCATCAATGGTATTTGCTTGTTTTAATAATTTACCAAATGCAGTTTGTGATGGGATTTTTGGAGGTTCTAATGGGGTGATTCTTTTCTTTTGAATAGGATCCCATAAATCTCTAGATAACAATTCTGAAGAATTCTTCTTTCTATAGACTAAAGGTCTTAAATCTTTTGAAGTCTTGTAATATTGTAATAGATCACCAATTTCGGTCTTGGCCTGTATTAGTTTCGAGTCGGCAGCAACCTCCTGAAGCACAGCACGGGAAGTGTGCAGACATCTGACTGAGCGAAGCATGGCTTTGAACTATGAAATAGAGAGAGCCTCTTTTGTTCTTTGTTCTTTGTTCTTTGTTCACTGTCGAGAAATTTATAAATTTTTCATTTTCTTTTGTTAGTGCTGAGAATTACGGAGGAGCTTTCCGCCTGGAGGCTGTGCCACTTCCTCCTAGAGGTCGGTAACTCTCAGCATTGGCATTACTTATTACTTATAAAACACTAAAATGACACTAATAACACAGTAATAACATAACATTAAATACAAAGATTCTATCAATCAATCATGAACTACGAACCTTTAGATTCCTTACCTTACATTGATGACGATATAACAGATGAGCAACGTTTAGAAGTGCAGAAACTCATAGAAGCTGAATTACAGACTGAAAACATCCAACAATTACATCCAAAAGTTGAAGAATTATACCCATTACAAAACAAGACATATATGATATTAGATGATTTGTCCGCTGAGGATATAATAAAAGAAGACTTCACACTTGGTGGTATTGATCTTACGAGATATTCAATGCTGGATAATGTTGAAAACTTGAAGAAATCTATTATTTATCAACATTTGAAAATAAATTCATTAAAACTTGTTAATGAATATGGTGCTAATCAATGGTTGATAATGAACGATCTGTTAGAATTAGAGAATGAACAGATAAAAGAACAAGTTAGCAACAAGAGACAAAAGATCAATGAATTGAATGAATATAGACAATTGAATCAATTGGAGATCAAACCAACTATCGATTTTTTAACAAAGAGATGGGAAGAAGGGATTTCAAAGAATGTGGACATTGGTGTTGAGATTGCTGGACTACTTTAATGAAATTAATGAAATATTGATCCTTTTTACTTTAGTATACATAGTATACATAGTATGAAACATCATAAAAGATCATAAAGAATGGACAAGCCATGAGATAAAGTATCACTTATACTGAACTTTGTCCATTCTTCACCAGCTGTCCTATTGAAAGCAAAATCAACACTCAACTTGTCTGAATCTTGATCAAATCTAATATTTAAGGAATAATCCAACAAACCATCATAATGAGACCGCTTTTCATAACTTGCAACTTCTTCTGGGATATTTGGTAACATATCTCTAGACAAGTTAAGAACCAAACCACTCTTCAAGTATAGATAATGCTCATGCCATGATCTTGATATTGTGTCCTTATATATATCAATTTCTCCACCTGTACAAGGACAAATTAAATCATTTTGGATCTTATTTTCAAACTGAGCGGTTATTTCAAAGGCTTCAGGATCATTAAAGAAATCAGTTGAATAAGTAACTCTTTTTGTCAACTTTTTCCAAAATTCATACTTCTTCTTTATTAATTTCTTGTCAATATGCCCTTTTTGCCAAACAATCTTTAGTTTCAATTCAATAATCTTTCTTAAAAAGTATAGTTTCCACATAAACAAGATCAACTCAAACTCTGCTCTTAGATCCGCAGGGATTTCGTTATAGATGCCCCAGAAACAGGCACCAACTTGGCCATTGGGTGTGGAAGTGGATTGTATATTGGATATATTAGTTGGATCTGTCAAGTTTGGTAGAAACATATCTTGTGTCAATTAAACAAATGGCTATCTATGTCCAGTTATGTCTGATCAGAAAAAAGCTCCATTATTTATACACTGTAGCATCATAAATATAGCTCATTGGACAGAAAAGAAACACACCACACACACATATCAAGACACAAAAAAAAGAGCTCATGTTCAGTTATACTTGATGATGCATGAGTTCTCTAAGGACTTCCCGATTCGGAAAACATACGGGGAAATAACACTTACCCGGACTCTCTTCGCGAACTCGATCGCCAAAAAGTTTTCCCTCAAAAACTTTACAGGCAAAACAACACAGTTGGACAGTGAAGGAAAACAGGGAACAAAAGAACAAACAGCCGCCCATAGAAAACGACAAAAGGCATCCTCATAGAACAGAATTCTTTAACTCCCTCACTTGCTTTCTACCACACACCACAACTTAGCCGCTGACCAGCTTTGTGTCTTGATCAGGAAACTTTCCCATTCAGCGCTCTCCCGCAGTAACGTTATCTGTCAAAAAATCACCAAAATCACCACGTTGTGAAATCAGAAAGCACCAATAACATCTCCAATTCTCCTTCTAAAACTAAGCCATCGCCCCTGGATGCCCCCTCACAATGGACCACAGCACAGAACAACGGCCCCACAGGGACAGGGAGCAAGAACAGCATCACCAACAACAGATCACTGGCCGTAAAGCGGCCCATTCCCTCAGACTCTTTAGAAACGACAACAATAGCAACTCCAATCTCCTTGAAGAATCTCTCCAGAGCAAAGACCAGTCCCAGGGACAGCTCAGGAAATCAAAGCCTGCAAAGCCTGCAAAGTCAGCCTCCATCTCCTCGGCCTCTCTGTCGCACATCCCTGATCAGATCAAGTCTCTGGAGATATACACCCCAAAGAAAGGATCCTCATCATCAGCTAAGCTGGACTCTCCATTTGAAGACTCACAGATATTGTATAATTACAAAAAGAGAGCTGCTTCTATAGTGGTTGACAGCCCTGATGACCCTACAACCTCTATGATTGAACCTGTCTCATCCGCCACTTATATACCAAAGGGTCATGATAATGAAAGAATCAGATTAGAAGAGGAATTGGACATACCTGCCAATAATTTGAGTGACACCAGTAGCGTTGTAACCACTTCCACCACTTTGGGACTGAGTGAAGATACAGCCCTAGCTACAGACAAAGAAGATAACAACAAAAATAATAACAACAACGTGGTGAAATTCTCCAAGATTGACGAAACTTATGAATACCGACCAGAACACCATTATGATCCACTTTTCCAGGTTCCAGAAGATCAAGAGCAATCAGATGATGATCAACAACAGGAGGATGAAAACAACTTCTCACTTGCTGTTGAATTGACTCCATTCAAGAACAAAGTAGGTGGGCATACTGCTATCTTTAGATTCTCCCATAGAGCAGTCTGCAAGGCATTAGTCAACCGGGAGAATTGGTGGTATGAGACCATTGAACAGAATCATGAAGACATTTTGAAATTCATGCCAAAATACATTGGTGTTTTAAATGTCAGATATACCACATTAGTTGACGACAATGAAGACATTAGAAATACTTCTTTGAACGATCTACAAGAAACATCCCCAGCATTGGGTCCATTGGGCCCAATTGATGAACATGAGGTTTCACAGCTTGAAAGTTCACTAATGACCAAATCAAAATCTTCTGCTTCATATAGTGAAGAATTACCACCTGAAGTTGTTCTTGATGATAACAAACATATCATTCCTGAATCATTATGGGATCAATATTCAAGTTCTGCCCCATCCCCAGCTTCATCATTCTCTTACATGTCAGAAAATATCTCACCACAACCATCTCCTGCCTTGAATTCTTCACCAGCAGTTACAAACAGTTCTTTAGGGTCCACAACACTCAATAGAAAATTACAAGAATTAGTCCTTCAAGAAGTCTTTGCCCCAATTCGTTCCAAGACTAAGAATTACAGAGGTCTAAAGCATTCCACATCTCCAAGATTGCTCAATGGCAGAACTGGTGGTGGTAACATTCTATTGCAGAACACATATAATAGCACATCAGCTAGAACTCATCGTCTGAGTGCTTCATCAGCAGAATTGGACAGAAGACCAAGACTTGAAGATTCACCAAAATTGACCAAAGATTACAATTCCTTAGTGGACTTGAAATCCATTCATGAAAGTAGTTCAAATGTTCCTAAGAATAAATGTGATGAGGAAGACGATACTCATTATGATGCTGATGAATCAGCCCATGATCAAACCCACAATGATTCTATTTTCATGATGGATGATGATGAGGAGGAGGAGAACAATGCTGAATTAGGTTATGATGAAAATGAATCCAATGTTTCAGATGCTGGTATTTCACCATTCATGATGCCAACTAGACCTAATCGCAAGAAGGTCCATAGAATTGAACGATTCATCTTACTTGAAGATTTGACCAATGGTATGTCCAAGCCATGTGTCCTGGACTTGAAAATGGGCACAAGACAATACGGTATCGAAGCCACTTATAAGAAGAAGAAATCACAAAGAAAGAAATGTGCTCAGACCACCTCACGCAAATTGGGTGTTAGAATCTGTGGTATGCAAAGTTGGGATAAAAAAAAGGAGAAATTCATCTCTAAGGACAAGTATTTTGGGAGAAGAGTTAAAGCTGGGTTTGAATTTGCCGCTAGTATATTGAGATATTTGTATGATGGTGATTCTTTATACTCAGTGTTGATCAAGATTCCACACTTGGTTAATGATTTGAATGAATTAGAAAAAGGTGTGTCCAAATTAAATGGATATAGATTCTATGGTTCTAGTTTATTACTTATCTATGACGCTGAAAACATTGAATCTATCAAGTTACACATCATTGACTTTGCTCAATGCATTGCCATAAATGATATTAAGATCCTATACCGTGAGTCCACTAGTCAAATCACATTTCCTCCAAGACATCCTGATTCTCCAGATGAAGGTTATTTAAGAGGGTTAAGATCAATCATTTTTTATTTGAAGTTGGTGTTCAAGAGATTAACAGGTGAAGATTACGAGAAGTTTAAATCATTAGATTTGGTTGAACAGAATAAGGACAAGTTTAAAGCACAGAATCTTGATTGGTTGAATGATTTTGATGAGATTGAAAAAAGCATTGAATTTGAAGATTTGTATCAAAACGGATTTGATGATATCCCACAATTTGCGATTGATGATGAAGGTGAAGTGTCTGAATAATGGTTTACTGATATTCATGTCTTGTGAAACCACTTATGGTTGTTCACACAATAAGATATGTTTGTTTGGGCGTTTACTTGGTTTTTGTTAGGTGTTGCTTATTAAAAAGGTTGAAATCAACAGCATATTTGTATTTAACGATAATGACGCATAATATTTAATAATAGAACAGAGAATGTAGGAGGGAATGATGATGATGATGATAACATTGTCTACAAAAAGTTGTTTTGTTACTTTTTTTAATGACAAAATGAATCCTATACAAAAATACATTAGAAAATACTTATATTAAAAACCCTTAAATTTATTTGTTTAAAACATCAGCATCGTATCTTTGTTTGAACCAGTTGATGGTGTCTTCCTTACCGGTTTTGTGCTTGTTACCAACAACGTTTTGAGTACGTTTTCTTCTGGCAATTCTGTTACCTGGTCTACCCATGACAACGTAGAAGTCCATACCGTAAATACCAATGGATGGATCGTATTTGATACCCAAGTCAATGTGTTCATCAATACCAAAACCAAAGTTACCAGTTTGTGAAAAGTTCTTGTCTCTTAATTGATATTCTTTGACTTTTAAACCTCTTTCCAAGATTTCTTCAGCTTTTGGACCTCTAATGGTAACATGGACGGCAATCTTTTCGTTTCTTCTGATACCAAAGGTTCTGACAGTGTATCTGGCTTTAGATTGGACTGGGGTTTGACCAGACAATTGTTCTAAAACTTTTGAAGCTCTAGTCAAACGATCACCGGATTCACCAACGGAGATGTTTAAAACTAATTTTTCAATTTTCAATTCACGCATAGGGTTTTGAGCTTTTGAAGACTATAAAGAGGGGATTTGTTAGTAAATCATGTTCGTTGATTATTTGTGGTGTTGTATGGATGTTGTATGTGGTTGTATAGTTGATGGTATTGTAGGATCTGGGTAAAAAAAAGAACACTTGATATCTTGGTTGGATCTTGTGGTAAATTCAAACATATGGTAGCGTTCAGATTATGCGAGTGAATCATAATCATTCTATCTTATTCTATCCATGACTTCTTATTGATATTTCATTTGCAGTATTGGTAATTAGCCTTTTATATTGAATCTGACAATTTGGTTGACATAGCTCGTAGAAGAGGCAATACATGGAATAAAATGGATAATAACTAACACGGTATGATTTCTCTCTGGTACCGTCATCTGTTCAACACACAATCACATCACTTAGTGGGGCACATACCATTTTGAAATGATGTTTTATTAGCGTCTTGTTAATAGTGTAAGAAAAGATTTCAGCTTTTTTTGATATTTTTCAGAGTCTTTCCATTTTTTGGCCAATTAGTGCCTTGAGTGTGGTTCCTACCACAAGTCGCTTCTCCCTAGCTTTTGTCCTTCTGGGCAGAAAAAAATGAGTTTAGGCAGAGTGTGTAAATTTCGGAACACCTGTTCGGGTGGGAATCAGCGTAAATCTCGGACCGAAGCAGTAGGACACTACAGACCGTTATCTGAAAAATGACAGATTTCACGGGTCAGTAAAAACTTGGGTGCGTCATTTTTCAAATGATTTTCGCGGAATTTTTGGTTTCCGGAAAAAGAAGAATTTGTGACTGCTGATTTGGAAACATCCAGACACCGATGATAATTGTAAAATGATATTATATAATCAGGGCAAATTTTACAGTAATGTTTCTACAGTACAAGTCAATTTAAAACAATGTGGATCGTGATATATCATGAGTGTGGGTATATGAACAAATAGATAATAATAGTAGCAATAATAATAATAAAACAAAGAATGTCAATGAGTATGCAAAAATGCAAATAAATGATGATAAATGAAAGATAAATCAATGACGGGAAACATATTCAATAATTTGGTCCAATGAGGCCCTTTCCACCAGGATTAACTTTAGTAATTGATACACTGGCTTATTGGCTTCTAGGATTTTCAATTCGTCGATGGACAAAATATCCAATACTTTGTTCTTCTTAATGCATTCGTTCAAATAGATAACCTTGCCATGGGCCGCAATGGCTTGTAATGCCGTAGAGTATGGTTCTTTACCAGTGGCAGCATTTAATAGGATCAGACCAATAGCATATAAGTCTGTGGAGAACGATGGTGGTGAAGGTGGAGATTTCACGAGTTCAGGAGCGCAATATTGTAATGTCAAGTCAAAGAATGTACCAATGTTCAATTTTGATTGGTATTCAATTTGGATATCAGTGATTAGAGTTGCACTTGTAAAATCAGCAATTTTGAAATCTTGATTATTTGTGTCAAAGAGAATGTTTTGTGGTTTTAAATCCATATGAATCATGGAACAGGATTGTAATAGATGCAATCCAGTGATTAATTGTTTGGCTAATTTCCACCAAAGTTTTGAACCAATATGTAATGAGGAATTCGAATTGGCCTTTGTCTGAATGGACTTGATCATTTCTTCCAAATTTGAATGTAATTGTTCTGAGATCAAACAAGGTAGGGATTCACCATAACGAATCTTTGAGTATTGAGACTTATCCAAAAACGTCAAGCCATGCACACAAAGGATTGGTGAATTGAACATATCGGTTTGTAAAATTCCCTGTAAGATCTTGTAATTGATCAATTCTTTAAAGATTGGCTTGCAACTCTTCTTGTTCTTTGGCACCTTGACAGCAAAGGCAGGTTCACCATTATTATTATTATTGACTTTACAACTGACAACATGGGAGAAAGAACCTTGACCGATAAGGCCTTTGACTTGTAATCCAGCGGCATGAGCATCAATGATACTGGTCTCCACCATTGAGATGATCTCATCTTGAGAGAAGGTGCTTGAAGATGGAAGGTATTGGAAGTAGTCATCATGGGAGACGATTGTGGACACTGTGGACACTGTGGACACTGTGGAGTGCACTAGAGTGGACCCTGGAGTTGACAAAGGCGAAGAGTAGCCATGAGTCCTTGGTGAGATTGGTGAGATTGGTGATGTTAGTGGGGAGCAAAAGGGCGGCTGACTATCAAGAGACGTGTTGATGAATGAAAGAGGTGCCTTGCAAGGGGATACCGAGTTTGGAAGTTTGATGGGAAGAGCCACGGGGGAACAACTTCTGTAGCGTGTTGTTTCTAATGGAGTCTTGGGTGTAGGAAGGGTCTCTAATGGTTGTTTTGGCTTACTTGAGTGGGCAGGAATGGAACCAAGAGGAGACTCTGGGCTGTGGGGGAAAGTTGTCTGGGAGGATGTCGGCGGTGTTCTGAACATGTCTATGACTATGGAGACTTTGGTAGAAAGTGGGAGAGTGAACTTGTTTACGCTTAGCTCTCTCTCTGTATATATCTGTCTTTCCTGTAACTGTGGATTCCTGGTGATTGGATTGATCGAGATAAGGAGCTAAGTGATAGGCGTTAGATAGGCGTATAGATAAGCGTTAGATGGGGAATAGGACAGAATGGAACAGAAAAGGAAATAGATCACAAGGAGTCGTGTGAGTGTGAACGATTTGTGTCAGTGGACCAGCACAGTAAGCACAGTAAACAGATGCAGGCCCTGTGTCAGTTTATATAAACCAACAGTTTCACAGTTTCACAGTCTCTTTCCCAACTCCCCAAATGGATTCCCCCCAATTGGAGATTCAACCATAAAGTAGCTGTACATGTCAACTGTAAAGCGCTTACCTAAAAGAAGATAGAAAGTCCTCGATCGTGCAGACGCCGGCAGACACCGACAGGAAACTAGCAGGAAACCACAGAAACATTGCAGGAATTATCTCGGGAAAAAAAATAACTGCAACTTGGTGAGAATATCATCATCGACTGGACAGACTGTAAAAATTCCCTACTACTTGGAAGACTCTAGGAGGGAAAACCCTGGATATATATAGCAGCCACTAGAGAACCCAGGAAGTCCAACGTCTGAGGGAGCAAAAAGTTGAGCTGTAAACAGCCACTTGTCTCCCGTCACTAAACTTCTCGCCAAGCCCTCGGCTAAGGGCTCTTTAGGCTCTTTGTTTTGGGGATGGGGGATGTGTGTTGCCTGTACATCGGTTCTAGTGGATGCACAGCTCTCACAGTTTAGACGTGGTATCAATGCATGAATTACGTAAAAGTGCGAGTATTATGTACCAGCTGTAGAGGTTTGTTTGTAATTGGGGGAACCCCTTTAAAGGGAGTGATGAGTCAACGTTCAGTGTTGGCATAGCTGTGCCAAATCAAAAGTTCATCAAACTACTAGTTGTACTTTATTTCTATTTCTATTATAAAGTTAATCAAATAAAAAACCTAATCTAAATCACATCGCGAATTATTGCCCGGGTTACAAAACCGGGACTAAAATAAAAATATTTACAGTTAAGAAACACATTCAGATTACATAATCTTGAGGAATATTTCAACCTTTAGACCCTTATAAACACCAGATAATGACAATTGTAGGTATGGAAGTGCCGGTTTCAGGTTGTTTCTTTATTACTTTTACAATTTATCATGAGTTTATCTAATATATATCCAAATTTGAATGGTCAAACCAGCAATGTTATGGCAAAAGTTTTCAATTTATATCACTTCCCGGGCCGATCATATAAAGAACAACCTATTGAATTTTCAAATAATCTATTAGGAAAATAGAAATACCCACACACCTTTGAATAGACACTGAAAGTACATGAATATAACACTTTCTGTGTATTTGCTCACTATTATATACAGACTCTGCCTAAATATTCCAACTACATACAATCTCCAGCCTCCTTCTATAGTAGGCAGGGCAAAAAAAACACTGTCCTAGTGACAAAACTTATCCCAGGAATTTCAAAGTTATTTGAAACTTAATTGGAGAATAATAGAAAAGCCCCCAGTCAACGCCACTCATAAAGTATTTTATGACTCTAAAGAGACTTTAATAGTGATAGTGCTAAAATTTGGTGAAAGCTCTTCGGTCAGGGCCACAGTAAATTGGAAAAAAAAAATTTCGATATAAAAATTAGACACAATATACTGAGTAGTAATTAAAGAAGATTGAAAGATCTCCGAGCCCACAGATCAACAATATGAGCTATTCACTAGGGAAGCTGGACAAAACGGGGACTTTCCTCGCTACAAGTACCTCAAAATTGGGCAAGAAGGAAATCACAATATATCCAATACAACTTGAGACCAATAAAAAGTTCACCATTTCCACGTCTTTAAGCAATACTTTTGAGCTTGATCAGAAAGATGTGATTGTTTCTTTTGATTGGATATACTCTGCTGCTCCTTCAAATGGTGTTTCAAAGAGAAGATTGTCAAATGGTCCAAGTAAAAAGGCTAACGGTGCTCCATCAGGTAGTTATCTAGCTGTTTCATTGAAAAACAAGACCGTTTATATCTTCTCACCATTTCAAAGCCATATGGTCAATGAAGTCAAGACTAATGTTCAAATCCATAGTTTAGCTTCTTCAATTTCATCATATTGGGTCCTTGGTTCAACTGAAGCCATTGAATTCGAGATTAATGATTCTAAACCAAAGAATAAAGTGAAATTACCAAAAAAAGTAAAGAATATCACAAGTCTTGAAAGTCTCACTTATGATAAACAACTATACTTGGCCGTTGGTGGTGATAAACTAATACTAATCAATCCAGAAACCCAAGAAATTTTTGCAGAATTCGAAACTGGTAAGACTCCAATCATTCAAATCAAACACATCAATAATGATGTGTTGGTGGCTAGAAAAGACTCAAACATTATATCAGTGCATTCATTATCAAAAGATTCTACAAAATTCTTAACGACCTCATCAAATATTGTATCATTAATTACTTTGGGTGATCATTCAATTGGTGCCTTGACCTTAAATGGTGATTTAGAAATCTTTGAAAACTTTAAGCAAAAACAACCATCATCCTTAATCAAACCAAACAATCCAGAAATCAAATTTATCGATGCCGTGACAAAAGATTCCAACCTATTGATCACTTGGTTTGATTTTGAACCAAAATTTGAAACCATTTCAACAAATAATTTGAAAGATACCGTTGAAGTGGACGTTAAACATGAATCCAAAACTACAAAAAACATCACCAAACAATTAGAACCAATTGTTGTTGACATTGAACCAAATCCAGAATATAACGTGCGAGAATCAGACTTATCTGCCCTGATTGAAGAAAAAATCCAATCTCCATTTGAATTATTACAAGTCTTGATCTCTAATGAAGATCAAGAAAAGATCAAAACTGTCATTACACAGCTGAACGACACGATTTCTTCCAAACTATATGAAATTTTAAGCTTAAGAGTGGAATCAAACCCTGCTGAATCTACCACTTTGAACAATTGGCTAAAATGGGTCGTAATTACCAATGGCAATTTGGTTAAATTTCATTCAAATACCAAAGGACTAAAGGGTTCAATATCAAGAAACTTGAAACAATTACCGAACTTGTTAAGTTTACAAGGTCGTTTAGAACTATTACAATCTCAATTGCTATTAAGAACTGAAATCGCCAAGGAGGAAGTTGTGAATGACGAAGAAGAGTCAACCATCTTAACCAAAGCTGAAGAAAACATCGTCTATATTAATGGTGAAAATGACGATAGTGATGGCGATGTCATTGGTTCCGCTGGTAATTCTGAAAGTGAAGACGAAGAAAAAGAAGAGATGAAGAACGGGGAAAAGGTAATCGATGTTTGATGATGAATAGCGATTTGTATAATCACTTGATCAAAAAACAACGAAAAATAAATAAAACACACCTTCCATTAAAACATTTCTGTAATGACGTTTATTGTTCTTTTTTTAAAATCTTGATCATTTCGACTGTTGTAATTCAATCATTTGTTGGACTTGTAACTTCATCAAATCTTTTAAATCCACGACATCAGCCTTTAATTCTTCAACTTGTTCTGATTTCTCACCAAGGATTTCTAAAGTTTTTTCATACTTATCCATATAAGTCTCAACATCTTTTTCCAATTGTTGAATTTGTGTCTTATAATTTTCAGCTTGTTCATTATCCTTCATCAATCTAACTATCTCTTCATTAGCCTCTTTTTTGTCTTCATTGGCTTTATCCAGTTCTTCTCTTAAAAGGGCCAACTCAGTTTCCAAACGACGAACTTGTCCACTTAATTTACCCAACAATTGCACAGAAGAACCATTAATGACAGATGAAGAATAATTATCATATCTTGATTGAACTGGTGATGCAACGGTATCATAATCATTGAACCCGCTCAGACCATCATCATCATCATTATCGTCATCACGATTATCATCATCACCACCATCATCAAATGATTGATTACTAGAGTTTTGAAAGAATGCTGAACTCTTGCGACTTTGATTAGGCGTCACTGATGATTCACCAAAACCAATTTCTCTAAACTTGGCAGATGTAGTGGAGTTTTGACGTGAGTATACCATGTTTGGGGTGACGGATTGTGATGGGAGTTGATATAAGTTGTCAGAGACATTCAAAGTCTGTGGTTGGATTGCCTCTTTGAACTGTTTCTCTAAAGTTTCAATCTTGAATTCTAATTGACTCGTTTCTTGTTTATGTTTGATTTCTTTATCTTCAATATTCTCCTCTGCTTCTTCTAATGACTTGATAATTACTTCATGTCTAAGTTGAAGTTTATTATGTTCATCAGATAAGTTTTTAAATTTGGAGTTTAATTCATCAATGTTGGATATCTTTGTTTCAAGATCCTTGGAAAAGATTTGAATCTTTGTATCACGATCTTTCAAATCTTGGTTCAAATTGTGGTTCTCATCTTCAAAATCATTGATTCTTCTCTGTAATGTAGCTTCAATACTTTGCCAATTCTCGGTTGCTGATGTATATTGCTTTTGAAGAGTTTCATATTGTCTTGTGAGTTTAACAAAACTTTCATCACCTGCTGACTTGGTTTGAGCGTTTTCAGTTTGGAATCTTAGATGTTCAATCCTTTCTTCAAGTCTTGCAATTTCTTTAGCATGATCTTCTTTGGTCATTATGAATTTTTGTTTCTCTTTATCCAGAGTTCTGTTCAATTGGTTTATCTCTTTGGTATATTGGTTTTTTTCTTGTATGATAGTCTTGCTTAATTCTTCAACTTTTGCAGAAAGTTCCTTGTTCTTTAATATTTCTTCTTCAAGTGCCTCTTTTTCGTTCTTCAGTTGGATCTGTAATGTCTTTGACTGGATTGTGGCCTCTTTTTCAATAGATTGTGAAGTCTTTAACGTATCTTTCAATTGTCTACGTTCAGTCTCTAGGGTATTGACTCTTTTTTGTAAGTTGTTAACTTCAGATTCACTTTGTGCACATGTGGCCTTGAGTTTCTTGATGCTATTGTTAAACTTCAACTCTTTTATCGAAAGTTCTTCACCTTCTTTCAACAATTGTGCTATCTTTTGATCTTTTTCTTTGATTATTTGTTCGTTGTATGATGATGGTTGGATTGATGGGATGTTGGTTGTGGAAACATTAACACTCTTGAGTTTCTCCTGTAATGATTGTTTTTCTTCTTTTAATGATTGGTTCTTGGATTCTAATACAATATACTTGTTGTGAGCCTCTGTTATGAGCCTGAGGAGTTCGTCATGTGGTAACTCTTTAATGTTCTCCGGGAACAATGATTCAATGGCCTTTGGAGACTCCACAGGTCTTGATATGTCTAGTGATGCTTTTGGAGTTGGTGCAGTGGAGGTAGCAGGCGAGGTGAACGTGCTGACGGATTCAGTGAGTGTCAGGTTAGGAGTAGCTGGTTTGGAAGCTGATTTTGATGTCGGTTCCGGTGTGCTGGAGGACTTGTCCTTAATTTTGTTGTCAGAAGTTGATCTCTTTGATGATTTACCAGATTTAGCAGCCAATGCTAGTCTTTCCTGTAAAGTGAGTCTCTTCTTTGGGACAGGTGCAGCTGAAGGAGAGGGTGTTGGATCAGGAGTCCTCTCAGAAGCTTTAACTTGTGACTGTTCTGCTTCAACTGTCTCTGGTTTTGATTCTTGAGCCTTTACAGGTCCTTCAATGACAACAATGCCTGTGTTGTCTTTAATTGATGATTCCACCTGTTGTGAATTATTAGTCTCAGTGACCGATCCTTCACCCTCTTTCCCTTCAGTCTCCTCAACGGCTTGTTCTCCAGTACTACCCTCTTTCTTAGTGTCAGCCTCTACCACTACCTGGATTTGTTCATTGTTTTTGATCTCTGATGTTTGATCTTTAGACTCCTGGACCACACCAGTCTTCTTCTTACCGGATTTCTTCTTTGCCATGATCACTGGTTACAAAAATAGAAATGTGGTGATTACCAGGAAGACGGAGTTTCCCTTGCTCGAAACACAACAGTTGAAGGGCAATTGAACGAGTTTTCAATACCTTTCTGAAGCCATTCTGGGTTGTCAATCATTGTCATAACAATGGGAAAAGTCGGAACTCTGAGTCGGAATTGAGTTTGTTGAAAGTTCATCAACTACACAGTTGATATACAATATTTTAAATTAGTTGAATGAAGTGTCGTTTAGTTCTCTCTCTCTCTCTCTCTCTTAAGCCTCAGAAACACTATTCCAGAGTTGTTTCTTCCAGCTTTCTAGATCCTTATGCAATTCCACTAACTTCTTGACCTCTTCCTTGTTCTTGGACTGTGTCGTCTTCAATGTCTTGTACAATGACTCATACTCCTTGTATTTGCGTTTGAACTTCTTTGCCAGTTGTTTGTAAAACTCCTCGTCCTCTTCTCGTTTACGTTTCTTGCCATTGTTCAATGAAGGTTTTGACACTGTTGATATCTGTGGGGATGGGTCGTTTGTGTCTATTGATTTGGATGGTTTTGGAGACTCTGTTTGTTTTAGCCTTTCAAGCTTGGACTCGGGTTTTGGTGATACCCGTTGTGATGATGACGGTGGTGGTGAGTTCTCTTTATCAGTGGTAGTAGAAGTTGATGCAGAGTCTAACTTAGCAGAGGCAAGGTATTCCCTTGCGGGGTGATTTCTTGGATACTTTAAATGGTCATATATCTTCAAGCATTGGTCCCTTAGCAGTCTCTTGGTATCATCTTTATACATCTTGGATTCCAGGAATCTTAGATCCTTGTAAAAATTGTAATTTAAAACATAACGTTTCTCATCAGATCGTAACTCTTGCACCTTTTTGTTTTTGAAATTAGGATACTTGTCCACAATGTTCAACCTCTGTGCCTCCTTATAGTCCATACCAATGATACTGATGACCCTCTCGACTTCGGTTCTTTGTGCCTTGCCTCTAGCAATCAGATCAGTAATGGTAATAGGACCCATGGCCAACAAGTAGATCAGTCTCTTTGCAACTTGGTTCTTGTTGACGTTGATCTGAGGAGAGGGAGACAAGCCCTGTCGACTCATGGAGCGAGGTTGGGTAGGCAGTTGTGAGAGGTCTGGCGATGCGGCTTTTTTGGAATCATTCTCCATCAAGTTCAATTGCAATGGCGATGGTGATTTTAGATCAATGGTCAACTTTTGACGAACGTCGCCAATGTTCTTGAACGTGGAGCTGGAGAACTGCTTGTAGACAGTGGTCTTGGTCATGGCAGCATTGGCCGTGTGTAGTTCGTAGCCCTTACCTCCTATGGCTAGTAGCATCTGTCCATCCTTGACAACGACCCTGACCTTTCTATTGGAAGAGAGAAGCAGCCTTTGCAGGTCTCTGTCCAGGACAAGGTCGTAGGCCGTGGAGGGCTTCGAGTTGGCATTCTTGTAGACGGGCAGCAGCCTGTGTGTGGACATCGTTCGGTGGCGTTGGGAATTGAATAAACAGATTTAATACAATAATATCCCCCCAGTCTTCGCGAGAGGAATCAAAAGAATCAAAGAATTAATTAATTTTACTTAAGTAAAGATATTATTACTATTATAGTAATTTAAAGATCACGTGATTGTGTTTCTGGTATGGGGACACCCGGTCACGTGAGTAATTTCTGCTTTAGAAATCAACTAATTAAGGGGGCACCAATAGCAGCTAGAGAGAAATGGAGTTTAAGATACTGGAAACTATTATATATATATATATATAGCTACTACTATCTTCCTGTGTGCCCTAGATAAGCGGCTAATTGAGACCTAAAGCATTCATGGTGTATATTATATACAGCCAAATGGTAGCTCAGTTTTCGCGGTGTGTTTTTTCGCGGAAAGGGCTATAATGAGTCCACTTACGGTGAAAGCTTCTGAGGTGAAGAGACAAGAGCTGTTGTTATCTGTTGTGAAACACCCCCCGGTCTTTCCTAAACTGCACAAGTTTGGTCTACTGTGCTATGAATGAGCGTACTATGCCTTCCCCTGCTAACCAGCTGCCTGCAGAAATGTCAAATGAGATCGAGATGTGGACTCCCAACAATTCAGAACAAGAGACAGTGAAGAAGAGAAAGAGAAAAAGAGTCAGCCACACATGCACATCGTGTAAGTCCAGAAAAGTGAAGTGTGACCAAGGGAGACCATGTTCCTCATGTGTCAAAAAGAATATCCCAGCACATCTGTGTATTTATGATTCCTCCCCTTTCATACCCACACAGGACAAACCTTCAACATCACACCAAGATGCTATGATCTTATTATCCGAAGAGAACAAGAGACTGAGGAAGGAACTCGACAGAATCAGAGATTATTCTAATGATACCACCCCAAGAACTTCCAGCAAAGTGTTGAAAAGATTCCATTCATTGCAATATAAGAAAAATAAAGTGTTATACAATGGTCCAACTAGTTGGAGATCATTAATTGAGTCAAAACCAGGACTCCAGGAAACAATAGAAACCGCTTATCTTTATATCTCAAATGCAGGAAGAGAATGGAAGGCTGCTAAGAACTTGGAAAAACCTGATCCAAGCACTTATAATATGATTTCCTTCGTTCCTAATGAACTACTGAAAAATCTGGCTGGGTACTTGCCTAACTTCTTCAAAATAAGAGAATACCTAGATATATACTTCCACAGCTACTGGCATTACAAGAACCCAATTGTTGATTCAAGAGAGGTTATGACCACCTTATATGAGTTGTTTCGAACTAATTTAGAAGGTGATAGCTTTCAAATTAAAGCTAACAATACCACTTTGAACTATTCAAGAATTGCTCTTGTTGTCTCAATCTTTAAATTTGTCCTCATACAAACGAATGCTGCTGAACCTTCAGAAGCTTTTGATCAGAAGGATTACCTTTTGAAATTTGTTGATAGATTATTAATGTTTGCAAAATCAGATAAACAAGCTACTCCTTCAACTTTACAATGTTTATTATTCCGTCATCAGATGAAGAAGATTAATCCATTTGAACATGATGGTGGTGATGGTTCTAATGCTTTTTTAAACTTGAGAAACGCAATCAACATGGCCTATTTGTTGGGATTGAATAATGATATCGATGAAGTCTACGCTGACAAAGATCTAATTCACAGAAAGACACTGCGTGCCGATTGGCATTTCATTCTGAAAGAGGATACAATCATCTCGTTCTATCAAGGTATACCAATGGCCGTTAATGATGAATATTCACACAAATCTTCAATCGATCACACTGCAAAAGAAACGCAGTTGATGCTACTTATTAGAAGGGCAAACAGACTTCTAGTATCACGAAGAGAATGCACAGTTGATGAACTACTCAGTGTCGTGAATGAAATTGAACAATTAGAACCAGAGCCAGTATCCAATGAGATTAGGTCTTTGAAAACACCAGATGACTACGTTACAGATTTCCCAACCATAAGACGTATTGAAACTAGAATCATGGCGATTTATTCCCTTCATGTGCTTTATGAGGTGATATATACTGGGTTAGAAGAAGACCACGCTGATGATCCAATCGTTGATATTGCATTCAATGGTATATTCAAGTATGGTTCTCTTGCAGTGACACATTTGATTGAACTATTGCTTCGTTTGGAAGGTGCTTGTCGCTCCATTGATGAAGAAAAGAAGAACAACAACAATGGCCGCTCTTTGAATAAGGTCCGTAACATTGTTGAAGTGTCTTGCTCTATGATTTCATTGTCTAAATTGGTTTTCTTGAAGACTTATTGTACTATTATCTCCCATATCATGAGTGGTTTAACATCGGGGGCACAGACTGAGGACAAAGGTCCATTGAAATATCCTATGGCTATTGATGAGTTTGAGAAATTAGATATCAGGGACACAAACAATCATTTGAACAAGTTTTTCAGAAACCCGGGATTCTTACATGGTCTGATAACATTGGCATGTAAACATATGTTGAGCATCCAAAATGAGTCTTATGGGAACGTGTTCAACTTCAATTTCTGTCTATATGCTGTGATTGCTCTTTATAAATACTTTAACAATTTCTTGAAGGCTAATTTACCAAAAGAGAAAATCGAAATGGCAACAAAGATCCAAACAGATATCATTTATAACCAATTCGATGGTCCTTATGGTTGTCAAGTGGGTTCCCAATGTGCGCCTCAACCCCATTGTAATGGTGCTGTCAATGGTGCTGTCCACCCACCTAGAGGTCCACCTAGAGGTCCAAATCTCCTGAATCCAATAATTGACTCCACTTTAAGTTCACAGCCTAAATATGCTACACCATTGAGAACCAACACTCTACAAACCTCCATGGGTCCCTTTGTCCCACCGAATTTGATCCCTGAGGGCTCATTTTCACAAAAGTATGGGTTTTTTGATTGGAAGAATGATGCTGTTGATGAATTGTTGAATAATATTTTGAGTGATGAGACTTTGTTTACTTTGGATGAGCAGAATAATGCAGTTAATTGGTCTTTGGATGACATTTTCAATAATACTGGAAAGAATTGATTTATAAAGATTTTTAATCGATAGATTAAAGGAAGGTCGGGTATGCTTACGTGACTACTGTGAGATTTTCTGATTAAGTAAGAATTTGTTGAATTATCAAGATTAAAGATCGATTAGATTATCTGGTTAGTGGAGTACACAGATCACAAAGCCTCCAACTTCTTTCTCACCTCTTCAATTGGAGTGGAACTCTCAATAGAGCCATCTTTGAACCCATTAACAAGGACAGTTGGTGTGACATGAACACCATTTTGTCTACCAACTTTGGTAAAATATTTCAAGTCATTTTGAACAGAATTACCACTATGATTTGGTTTCTCCGTTGAGATGACCAAATTGGATAGAAATTTCTCCTTATCAATTGCACTCAAATCACTATTTGGAGCAATCACGGTATCATAGATGACTTCATAAGTTTGGTTTCTGGTTAAAACAGCAGCCTTACTATCAACAAACTCTTGAAAGTGTTTGAATAATTCGTAGGAAAACTTCAAAAACAGATCAGGATTGGTCTTAGCAACAGATAAACCAGCTTCATTCAACAAAGTTGAAGATGGATGCCAGACTTGGACGTGGTTTCTGAAAATGATCTGGACGTTTTTGTATTTGGTGCCAAGGTCTGGATAAATGTTCTCATACCAATTCTTGAACAGCTTAGCACTGTATACACATGCATAATCAAGGTACAATTCGATTACGTTGACGGCTGTTGCGTCATGTGGATAAGCGTGAGATTTGTAGTAGATTGGAGCTAGTGCCATATTTCAGGATAATGATAGTGAGTAAGGGATGAAGACTTTTGCAATCATGTCACTTCAAGGCGCAAACCTCATCTTTATATATGTAAACCATAAACTGTTAAGGGCCCCTTCCAGTGTGGCAGAAGCCACATAACCCCCTTTTTGAACATCATTGACTCATTGATCATTCCGGAAGGTGCTGGCAATCATTGATTGCTTATTGCATCAGATGACTGCTCGGGGTTCGGAGTTATCTTACAGTTACGGACTTATAGTCTCAAATGTATGATAGCTTTATCTTAATGGTGTCTCTTATTTAGTACACAAAGTGGAAATGAATAAGTTTAATGGCTGCTTTATACATGATACTCAGCCACAGAGTTCTCAGCCACAGAGCACTCTGCAGGTAAACATTGGTGAAAATATGGGCCACTAATATAGAGACCTATGTAAAGTTAGAGTACTATCTGGTAGTAAGTAACAAACTCTGGTGGAAGTACATTTCACAACCCATTCAGGCACAACGCGCCCTCGGTCATCATAGCCCAAGCTTAAGTGTCCTCCATAGAGTCAATTATGCACACTTTACCGCTAACTGGACTCATAAAAGGTCTCGATCCGCGAGCTCTTTGAAACACTTTTGAATTATTTAACCTGTATAACTTGTATAACTTGAATAGAGTATTGCTTAGTCACCAACGTGAAGTCGGTTATGGAGAGTTCCGAGATAGCCATCACGTGATAATATGTGTTTTTGGTAATTAAGAAGCCATCCAATTCCATTATTAAAGGGAAATGGGAGTATTCTAGTTGACATCAGGAGGTTTTGATGTAGTATTATCCCTTAGAGCCTGGGTGTGTTTCTTGAGGGAAAGAATTTGCAGCAAATCAGGTACTTTTTGATGGAGGTGACATTAGATACAAATCGGATATTCCCACCAGTAATTGTTGAGGAGCAAGCCCCCTGTAAGTGTTATGTCTTGTATTAAAGATAGGTACATATCATCTAGATAAGAAACCATTCCATGATCTTTCCCATGTTTTAATTGGTAACATCTTATTTTTCCTTGAAATTATCAACATCTCTTTTGGATCAACAACTCATCACCAAAAAATTCTTGAAAAAAAAAAATAGAGGCCAAAAAGGAACAATGATCCTAATCATAAATCCCTAAACACTGCTAAAGATGGATGCCAAGGCCCTTCATGACTGCTTTGCTGCTACATTAACCGCAGACCAGAACATCAGAAGACAGGCGGAGGTGCAGCTTCGTTCTGTTGAGAAGAATATCGGCTTCCTAGGTGCTTGTTTGGATATTCTTTCAAGTCCAGAAGTTGAACCAGGTGTCAAGACCGCTGCTGCTGTCTTTTTCAAAAACCGTATCGTTCGTAACTGGGATGAAAAGTATGACGACAATACTGAGAACTTGATTGACCACGATGAGAAGCCAATAATTAGGGAAAGACTATTGAAAACTTTGGTTCAATCACCACCTAAGTTAAGAAAACAATTGGTTCCAGTCTTGAGTTCCATAGTGAAAACTGACTATCCGAAGCAATGGCCAAGTCTAGTGGACTCTTCTTTGGAGTTATTATATGCTCAGAACCTCGACTCTGCGTACACGGGTTTGTTATGCTTTGCTCAAGTTTGTGCTTCTTTAAGATGGGTTCAAAACAATGAAAGACCAGAACTAGATGCTTTGATCCAAACTCATTTCAGTACTTTGCTACAAGTTGCTGATACTCTATTGAAAGAGGAAAGTCAAGAAGCCGGCGAAATGATGGTATTACTATTGAAAATCTATAAATATTCTACATACCATGATTTACCAGAACCTTTACAAACACCAGAAAATGTTGCAAATTGGGTGAACTTTCATGTCGCTGTCATCAACAAGCCTATTCCACAGATTGTTTTGAGTTTAGATGAAAGCGATAGAAAGTTTCATCCATGGACCAAAACAAAGAAATGGGCATATGCCAATTTATACCGTTTATTCACAAGATATGCATCAAACTCATTGTCCAAAAAATTTGAATACACTCAATTCAAAGATAACTTTGTGCAGAACTATGTGGAACAATTATTGACTCTATACCTAACCCAAATAGACCAATGGTGTTCTCACCACCTATGGATTGGTGAAGAACCGCTATATCACATGATCAGTTTCTTGGAAAATGCCATCACTCAAAAGCAAACGTGGCCAATGATCAAACCACATTATGAGCTATTAGTCTCCCACTTCATCTACCCACTGTTATGTCCTTCTGATTCTACACTTGAGAACTTTGAAGATGATCCTGAAGATTACATTCATACGAAACTTGATATATATGATGATAATAATGCCCCAGATCAAGCTGCCATTTCACTGTTGATCACCTTAACCACCAAGAAGAAGAAGACAACTTTGGAAACCATCTTACGTTTTGCATTCGAACTATTATCTCAACATAAAGCTACCACTGACTTGGAATCTGCTAAGAAATTGGAAGGTGCCTTGAGATTAATTGGGTCTTTATCTGATCATTTCACTAATGAAAAATCTCCATATTATGCACAAATGGAAGAATTTCTATCAAGTTTAATTATTCCACATTTGGAAAGTCAACATGCATTCATCAAAGCTAGAGCCTGTGAAGTTGTTGCTAGATTCTCAGACATCCAATTCAGAGATGAAAACAACTTGGGCAGCTTGTATCGTGGTATCTTATCCTCATTCAATGATGAGAATCTACCTGTTCAATTAGAAGC
Organism: Taiozyma bovis; assembly: GCA_003707945.3. NCBI lineage: Eukaryota > Fungi > Ascomycota > Saccharomycetes > Phaffomycetales > Wickerhamomycetaceae > Taiozyma > Taiozyma bovis. The sequence continues at coordinate 15,164 of PPMH03000038.1, read as the reverse complement.
TTCTTTAGCCCTTCAAGCCTTTGTCAAGATCCCACAATTTCAAGAAGCCCTAGGTTCAGTCATTGTCCCAACCATGGAGAAATTATTGGTGTTATCAAACAAAATTGACGCTGAAGTTATCTCTGGTGTTATGCAAGAATTGGTTGAAGTGTTCTCAGAACAATTACAACCTTTCGGTGTCAACTTGATGAACAACTTGGTTGAGCAGTTCTTGAGATTGGGTAGAGAGTTAGAGGAAGCAGCCAATATCAATGCTGATGATTTTGACGGTGCCTATGATGATCTAAGTGATAAACAGATGGCTGCCTTAGGTCTTTTGAACACCATGATCACGGTTTTATTATCATTTGAAAGTTCTAGAGAAGTTGTGTTCCAATTGGAAAGCACATTCTATCCTGTTGTTGAGTTCGTCTATGCCAACAGAGTGGAAGATTTTTATAGAGAAGCAGGCGAACTGTTTGAAAACTCCACCTTCTTAACAAGAGAAGTTTCTCCAGCTGCTTGGAAGGCATTTGAGCTGATTGTTCAATCTTTGGTGGACTCCACTGCCATATTATACATTGAAGAAATCATGCCAGCCTTGAACAACTATTTGGTCTATGGCGCTGATGTTTTGAAACAGAATGAAGGCTATGTCAAAGGTTTATTACACTTGTTTGAGTTCATCATGAAGAATGAAGATTCTGAAATTGTTGAATATGCCATTGCTGGTGAAATTGCCCAAAAATTAGTGTTGGCCTTAGGTAACTTGGCTCAACCATATATCCAAGGTATACTCTCCACCACTATTTCAACTGTTATCAATGTTGAGAATATGAACACTGCATTTGCTGTTAATATGGTTGGTGTTGTTGTTAGTGGATTAATTCATTTCCCGCATGAAACCTTATCAACATTGGTTGAAGGTAATTTCATCGTTCCATTTTTCAACTTGTGGTTCCAGCACATTTCCAAATTTAATAGGGTCTACGATATGAAACTGTCTACATTGGGGTTGTTGAGTTTAATCTCTTTACCATGCTCAGATTTCACTAGATTGCACCTAGACTCCGTTGTCCCACAATTTGGTTCCAATTTGGCTGTGTTGATGGATAAATTACCAGTTGCAATTCAAGACTTGGAGAAGAGAAGAAAAGAATACGATGGTGAAGAAGCTCCAGGTTATAAAGCTGGTAATTACTATGAGGACTCCGAGTGGAATGATGAGGACCTTGATGAAGACGCCGATGCCCAAGCAGGTGACGACTATTTGCAATTCTTGACCGAAGAAGCTAAGAAATTACAATCTTCAGGTGGCTATGATGACGATTATGAAGATGGTGATGAGCTGGTGGAAGATGCCCTGGCTAACACCATCTTGGACGGTGTCAATGTGTTTTCCACTTTCAAGGACTCTGTGGTGAATGTCCAGAACACAGACCCTTCCAAATACCAGCAAATCTTTGGCTCTTTGAAAGCCGATGAGCAGAGTACTTTACAGAGTGTTATGGAGCTTGTATAATGAATTATAGATCCTGTATATTGATATGTTTAACTCTGTAGGTTTTAACCTGATGTACATTTTAAATGTTCTGTGAGTGTTTTTTCATTTTTTCATAAAAACAATAATAACAACAATAACAATAAACATCAATTACAATTAACAGCCATCGCAGAAAATGCTGTTTCTCCCGCTCGTGGCCGTCGCTGTGTTTACACTCATTTTGCCCTGGCTACACGTGGCCCTTCTCAGCTGGGATCTGTCACTGCCCCGCCTGGCGAACACGCTGAACGTATTCTTACATCTTGGGCCACCGCCTGGCTCCAACTGCTCAGCCACCAATTCCACCAATCTCGGTGATCCCATCGCAGATGTGCTTTCACAGGCCGTGTACGATCCGTTGCTGGAACACGAGAGGAGCCTGCGATTGCTTCCAAAGGATCTGGTCCTCGAGGTTGATGGTGTTGTTGCCAAGTGCAAGAAGAGACTTTTCCAGATCATTGCCATAGCCTATTATCGATACCTCCCAGATCCAGTGGTCCAGGAACTAGACCAAGTCTTTCACCTTGTGAAGAACCACCATTTCTATCAATACTATAAGTCCGAGGAAACCTTGATCCACAATGTATTGCTTGTGATGATGTTGATTGTGTTGGTGAACTTGTTGGCTCGTGGGTATAGATATCTGTTCCCCCAGATCGAAACTACCCAGGTGCCTCGAGTTGCATTGCCTCTTAATCAATACCTAGATTTTGAAACCATCCCATTATGTGTCGGTAAGGGTGATTTTGAAGAAGAACAGATATTGAACAGTTATAAAGAATTGTATGAAAAGACCCATGATGTTGAGTTATTAAGACAGTTTGAATTGGAAAACAAGTCCGAGGGGGATACAAATATAACTTCGTTGGATGATAGTCTCGTAAGTTCTTCCACTCCAAACCAACAACAATCACCAACTTCTGAAATGAAGGAACTTTTTACATTGACGAAACCATCAACTCCAAACTCCACCACACCTGAGGATTCATTCGAAAGAGAAGAAAGAAGATTAGACAAGAATTTATCCCGATTAAACAATGAAAGAAACAGTACTCCAGTGACACCAAGGACAATCCACTCGGATTTCACCACAATGGGGTCTTCAATGGGATCTTCAATGGGATCTTCAATGGGATCTTCATCGCCTTCAAAACTGTTATTCAACAGGAGATCTTTCACCATTCTCACGACAAAACCAAGTCCCGTGCAAGTGGGCACCTCAAGCACAACTGTGGGTGATATCACTGAGGAGACTATCTATTCTGAACCATTCAGTAGTGATGACATCAATGCTTCACCAATCAAGACCATCTTGAAATAACAAAAAACAATAACCACTACAAAAGACACCACACCGCTAATGAAAATACCTATTTAATGATGACCAACCATACACAACCCTTGTTTCTCTTTTGCTCCATTATACACCGTTTCCTGTGTTTATTCCATCCGTAGTACCAGCACCATTAATGCGATGTAGCTCAGGATGCTTATTGAACTCATCAACAACACAATGTTCCCACTGGTTCTGTAGTACTCGATACCAGAGTCCTCACTGTAGAAATGCTTAATCACACGGGTTCTGTGTAAGGCCACGAGGGAGATTAGCGAGCCATATACAATGTAGACGACCCCAACGGAGAGATACTCTGTGGAAAACAGCTTTGTGACCAATATGGAGAAGGATAGTGCGGCAATGGAGGCTCGAGTATATGCCCCATCATATGTACGCATTTGAGCTATTAGTAGTGTTAGAAGAGAGAACAAACCCAACACACAAAAGTAAAAACAAAAAGAAAAAAGAAAAAGAGTTATACATGCCCCTTATGTCCAGTTTCTGTGCATCCTTGAAGGTGCTGAAGAGTGAATAGGTCCTTGTGATGGACATTGTTGTGGTGTTATGGGGTTAATACTCATTCAAAGGTTCTGTATTTTTTTTTACTTTACTAAAAGGTCTTTGACACATACAATAAACCTCTTATTCCACACAAAAACACCAAACATAATGACACAAAGAACAATCCACTCGCCCTTACAACTGGATAAACATTTTCTCCGGATTCCCTCGACGCCCACAGTCCCACGCTTGGGCCATTCGCCGTCAGCAAACGGGTCCTTTTCTTCAGAGACGTTATTCCGACATGAAACTAGTGCAAAACGATTAGTGGACCAATTTTATACTAATTCGAACGCTTCAGAAATCGAGAATTCTCCTGTTTCATACACTCCACAACCCAGTGTCTCGAGACAGCAAAGTTTAGATACTTTTGAGATCAAGACGAGGACTATTCCGGATGATAAACTTAGATTGAATGAGTTAAGAGAGACAGTGTTGAAACAGATCAAGACACAAACGGATTGTGCTGACTACGAGCATGATAGGACAGAGTTTCTTGATATATTGAAGGGCATTGAACAACTAAAGAGGAAATTACTGGATCAACTGGATGAGATTGAACGTCATTATGATGGGTTTGAAAGGGATTATAACCAAAGGTTTAAAACTGAAGTGGAGAGATTATTTCAGAATTTAAACCAAATTAATGACTTGGAAAGTACTTTGATGAAACAAAGAGATGTTTTGGATCAGTATAAACAGAAATTAAGAGGTATCAGGGGTAAAATTGAAATCAATGAAGAACTCAAGAATAAAAATTTGGAGATGGTCAAGTTTAGGCATAGGTTAGGGGTTATTGGAGTATTAAGTCTCATTATTCTTTGGATATCATATAAGATCATGGTTAATAACTAATTGGGGTTCTTTCAATTCTACATTTCATTTTCAATTGTCTAGAAATTATTAGTATATAGTTTATACTAAAGCAATCAATTTCTTTTCGATCTCTTCAATTGGGGTTGAACTTTCAATGGAACCATCTTTAAACCCATTTATCAACACAGTAGGGGTGACATGGATCCCATTTTGTCTCCCAACTTTGGTAAAATATTTCAAATCATTAGTGACTTTGTTACCACCATTTGAAGGTTTGTCGGATTTAGTAATATATAAATTACCCAAGAATTCATCTTTTTTAACCTCTTTCAATTCAGCAACTGGTTCAATGACCTTGGAATAGATCAATTCATAGATCTGATGTCTTGATAAGTCATAAGTCTCAGTGTCATAGAAACTTTCAATGTTTTTGAATAATTCATAAGAGAACTTTAAGAACAAGTCAGGATTAGATTTTGCAACGGAGAGACCAGCTTCGTGTAATAAATTGGAGGTTGGATGCCAGACTTGGACGTAGTTTCTAAAGATTATTTGAACTTGTGGATAATTGGTTTCTAATTTTGGATATAAATTATCATACCAGTTCTTGAACAATTTAGCACTGAAAGGACAGGCATAGTCTAAGTAAACTTCGACGGTGTTGACGGTTGAAGCGACGGAGGGGAAGGCATGTGATCTGTAGAAGACTGGTAACAGGGCCATGGTTGAATGATGGCAAGTGGAGAGTAAAATTTGAGAGTAAAATTGAGAGAAAGTGAAGAAATCATTTAAGCTCAAAAGCCATAGTAAATATCAAAAAACTGTGGCTGATAGCTGACTAATGGATTATGTAATAAGTTATAAGTGAATGGGCCCTCTCAGAAGGTTTAGATCTCTCTTGCAATGTTTCTGTTGGATGAGAGCTGAGGAGAGAGGTTTCTGATATACCCTATCACGTTCCAGTGGTGCAATGAGTTTCCAACCTCTCTGTCAACGGGTGTTGATGTAGTCACTAAGTGACTGTTAGTTAAGGTGTAAGGTGGAACAAAGAACAAACAAAGACCAGAACAAAAATTAACTTACTACGTTTTAACTACGTTTTAACTATGTGTGTGTTCCTGCAGGGAAGGCCCCGTTCCGTAGGGTCCACAAGCCCACATTTCGCTTCCAGACAGACACTTGCATCCATTTGTTCCAACCACCGCTGCAGCAACTCGCAGCACTTGGACGGAAGTCTGCACAGAAGCCATAACCTTGCAACTTACCCGATGGTATTGGATGCTGGGTTTTTATGAGATTGTGGGTTTGTGGTGAGGATACCTCGTTGTGTTTTTGGTGTCTATGTCTCTGCTCTTTTCTTCTTCTCACTGTCCTATCTCTTAACTTCCACACTTCCACTTCACTTCCATTTCATTACCACATCGACCCTCCCAAGATTGATTGAAACCATTAGTCCATAGTGCATCTCAGGACAGCCTTGTAAAACTTCGACGAAAACACGTACAGTTCACCCCAGAGGCCCCGCAGGCTCTACAGGCCCCCCAAGTAGGCGACTCTACTTCTGAAATATCTGGCCAGATCGAACCATTGCTCGCTCTTTAGATCTCTTACATAAAACTTGATTATACATACTCGATCCAGACAAAGAAAACCCATTCTTTTCAGCTTTCTTCATCATTCAAAGACTGACCACTCCTATCACTCCTATCACCTCGTCTCACTCTTCCGACCACCCCCCTCCCCTCCCCATCTAAACCATGTCCTACGACCCCCGGTGGATCCAGCCCGGTTCCTTCGTCTTGAACTCTTCGGCTGAATCTCGAGCCTCAGGCCAACATCAACAACAACAACCAATCCCACAATACCCACCTCAACCTCACCAACTCCACGAGCAACTCCAGAAGCTCCAACAACAGCTCCAGCTACAGCCACCGCTAGTACGCGCCTCCTCACTGAACCTTGCCTCGGATGGTCCCCTACAACATGTCAAGGTCACCATTGACTTCCAGACAGATTTAAGTTCAATGACACAGCACTGGACTCAAGAAGAGCTTCAAGCTTCCAGAAGATTGGTCCACATCACTTCCAAACAACAGTACAACCATCTTACCCTCCGGCTCACCCCTGTAGCTCCAAAGGACTACGTTCCCGGATCCCAAGTGATCTCCTGCATCTATTGGCGGCGTGCTAACAGATATTGTCTAACATCGGTCGAGTTGATCACATTATTGGAATATATCGTACGTGCCAAATTCCCAGTGGAGGAGAAAAACAGGATAAGAAGAAATCTTCAGTTCATCAAACCACTCACAATCTCCAAATCGAACGAACAATATCAAAACTTTTTCGATCTCATTATGAATTTTCGTAACCCAAGACCAAGACACATTGAAAAAGATGTCAAGATCATCTTTTGGGATCACTTGAAAGAAGCTCTTGCTAAGATCCTGAGCAAATACACGGTGGATACCTCTGGAATGAATCCAAATACTGCTTTGATGCACTCCACTTCTGTATCCTCCACTTCCAATCATTCAAATCAAAACCTCATTGCTCCTCCACTATTCAAATCATTCACAAACAATTCAACATCAACTCCAACATCCACTTCTACATCTGTATCACGAGCTTCCCCACTCCAATCGCAAAATCATCAGCAAAGACATCACGAAGACGAATATGCCTCGTCGTTCCAAGCGGGTTACTTCCCAGTCTACATACAAACTTCAGAGATTCAAAATCCATTACCAATGGCGTTTAACAACCCATTATACACTGCTGCTCCACATCTCTCAACCTCATCAGTTGCATCCAACACTACTTCAACAATTCAAGAACAACAATCACAAACAGCTCCACTAATATTTCAATCTCAACCACCACCACCTTCACAGCCTTATCAAGATTTCACTTATCCTTTCCAACAACTCCATCACTTACCACAACACCAAAGCCCACTATCATCATTACAACTCCCACCGGTGCAATTACAACCAGCTTCACGCCCCACATACCATCGCAATCCCCTTTCTCATTCTCTCTCAAGCTCAACATCACAATTATTGGCACCTCCACAGCAACATCAACACCACCAGACACAGTTCCATCTTTCCTCGAATCCATCCCAGATATATTATATCGAACCCATCAACAGTTATGTCTCTTGTGATGACCCTAACCTACAACTTGATAATTATGGCAACGCTTATTTAAAACGAGACAGTCAAGATCACTACCATCAGTAGAAGCTGCAGACAAAAAGAAACATGAAAACACCGCGGATGAATCCGGTTCCAAGATACATTTTCCTTTTCTTGTTGAACAGTTGATTCGGCTGATTAATCACACTGGCATTCGCTGCATTTTTCTCCTGATGGGCGGTCATTGTTATAATTATATTTAATTTGTACAGTAATCGCTGATCAATTTGTGAATGACAGTTCATCTTGAATCCAAATTGAATCAATCATAGCTTAACTAGATCCAGGTTAAAGAAATATTATAAGCTTTGCAGACCTAATGCTATACAAAGATTTGATAGTGATGTAGTTTCAATCCGTGGTCTGATGAATTGGGGAAACTCTAAAGCGGCACTGCTCAAAGTAATAAATAAAATCCTCATCGTTGGCTCAAACCCGATGTCTACGAGTGATTGACGAGGAGGGCTTACAACAGAATGGCTTACTAAGATTTGAACTTGTTTTTTTATAGGTATACTAAATATTAATGATACGATCTAACCGTGATGAATTAAGTGTTCGTTTTGCTCTCATGGTGATTATAAACCTGAAAAATCATTCACATAGGAGAAACCACGAAATTGTGCCTGTTGACCAGAATCCAAAATCGAGTTAACTGGCGTTAGACGTGGAACCTCAGTAGTGAAATCTTTGTCAAAGTATGAAACATCTTCTTCTGATTTAACTTCTGGAATGTATGGTGGTGGAACTCTCAACTCTAAGATGTCTATAAAGTTGATGTTTCTGAAGTATGGATGATCTTTAATCTCTTTAGCATCTCTTGGACCTGAACCTAAACGTGTCTGTGGATTCTTGTCTAATAATGATTCAAGTAAACCCACAGCTTCACTGGCCATTTGAATCGGGAATAAAGGTTCATCTGTTAGAATGGCATTGAACACTTCATCTTCATCATCACCTCTAAATGGAGATTTACCTAATAGCATTTGATACAGCAACACACCAAAAGCCCACCAATCAACAGCTCTCGTATAATGTTGCTCTTTCAAGATTTCTGGAGCCATGAATTCTGGAGTACCACAGAACGTGTTTGTAGTCTTACCATACCACATGTCCTGTTTACATAAACCGTAATCAGCTAGTTTGATATGTCCGTCTGTAGTTAGCATAATGTTATCTAACTTCAAATCACGATAAACAACACCATGTTCATGTAAATGTTCCAACGCTAATAACACTTCAGCAGCATAGAATTTCGCTCTTCTCAGGGAAAAATTACCTTGTTGAACATGCCACATTAAATCACCACCAGACACGTATTCCATGACAAAGTAAATACGGTTAGCAGTTTGGAAGCAGCAGAATAAGTTGGTCAAGAATGGATGATTCTTTTCATTTGCAATCAAGAAGACTTCCTTTTCAGCCAGCATGGATTGTATTTCACCATTATCAATAATCATATCTTTCTTCAAAATCTTAACGGCACATAACTTATTTGTACGATGAGATCTACCCAACATGACTTTACCAAAGTTACCTCTACCCAGGACCGAAATGAAGTTGAAATCATCTAGACCCACTTTAGTACGATGACGTTTCTCTTTGTGGTGGATTGGTGCGGCGTCAGCTGAATAACTAACACGTTGCTTGTGTTTCTTTGTCGGTTCCTTTGCTTCATTACTGTGATTGGAAGCAACATCAAGCTCTAAGGCCAGTCCACCATCATTCTTGCCAGATACTTGACTGTACTGAGATTGACGATTGGATTGGACATCATCATAATCTTTCTGGAATGATAGATCATACTGGTCTTGTTGCTCTTGCTGATATTGCTGCTGTTGTTCAATGAATTGCTGTTGAAGTCGGTCATCCTGTTGTTGTTGGTATTGCTCTTGTTGTGTTTGTAGTTCTTGTTGACGCTCTTTCTCTTGGAGTATCTGGTTCTTTCTCTCTTCAGCATAATGTTGTTCTTGTCTTTGACGTTCTTCTTCAGCCAGCCTTTGTTGTTCCAGTTGCTTTTCTTTTTCTTGTTCTTGTCTTTGAAAGTGCTGTTGCTTCTGCTGCTGCTGCTGCTGCTGCTGCTGCTGCTGCTGTTCTTCAAGAGTTTCTTGTTTGTGTTGGTATAGGTATTGATTGTTTTCAGATGGAGGTGGTCTTCTTTGTGGATGTATGTAATGGACAGGGGTTTGTTGTTGATTCAATGACTGCGTAGGTAAATCAGCTGTGCTGTACTCTGGAGTTGTAGCAGTTAGTCCTGACGATGGTAAGGACACAAGTTCTGGCAACACCTTCTCTTTGTTCACCACTGTTGATGTAGAAGAAGCACCAGACTGACGACTATTGAAGTTTTGAATGTGTTTCTTTCTTGTACCTTCAGTATCTTTGATAGCTTTCAAAATTTCATTAGCGGTTTCCATTGACATACCACATAGATCTGGAACTAAATGAGAACAATGGACATGGCACATAGTGTCACATTCTGAACATTTTAACACGTTCTTTCTACTCCATGGGAGTATGTAACCACAATGACAGCACCAGTTGGTACCACGGTTGGAGACATGTTCAAATCTGTGAGGTATACGATGGTTCAATTTCAATTCATCAGGATCAACATCGGTGCTAGACTTTGAGATACATTTAGTGACAACCTTCTCGAAACATCTCTTGTGGCATAAGAATTTACAATCTTGGCATTGGTAACCATTATAAGGTAGGAATTCACCACATAATGCACAACGCATAATACCATAGAATGACTTTTGTACAAATTGGTGGCCATGTTGTTCAAAGACTTCTTCATCTCTCTTTCTGATAGCACCATGACGATGTAAACCACCCAATAATGTCTTTTTGCTTTGAGAAGTTGATTTAGTGAAGCCAAGAGTCAATAGGATTTGACCAGCAGGCTCCATGATGAACCAAGAAGTGGCTCTAATTGGGGCCTTGGAGCTATTATTATTGGAATTGCTATCTTCTTTCTCATTCAGTGTGAAATTGTCAGTAGTGTTTGGATTTTTAACATTGGAGCCATTTTGAATTCTAGAAGCACTGACCCAACCAACACCAGATTGGTCAACTTTCTTCTTTCTTATCTCTTCAGCAATATCTGAGATCAAGAACCATGCAATGGCGACAGGGACATAAGAACCTGAAATCTTGTCATAGACAGTAATTTCAACTTCATTACCTTTCTCAACATGAATGTTGAACTCTTCGCCCCATTTATCATTACGACTACCTTTGGTCTTGGCTTTCTCTTCATCATCCACTTTGATTGAAATGTATGATTCAGTTTTTCTGGAGAACATTGGTGAGGTGATATGGTCAATATCTCTTAAGGCACTGACAGTAATAGTCAAGGTACCGGCTAATGGTTTTCTTCTGAATTTGATGTTTTCAGCAGATTCTTCATCTTCATGAACTTGATCCAAACTGATATTGATATCTTCATATCTTTTTAGGGACTTCTTCAACAACTGGATCTTGTGATTACTTTGAATTCTACCATCTTCAGCAACCGAACTGATACGACGGTCACCATCTAATTGATAGATCTTTGATAGTTTCTCATTAGCTTGATAATACTTCTGTTCAACTTTCAACTTAGTGTCTAGTTGGTTGATCATGTACTGGATTCTCTGGCCTAAAGAGGGGCAGTCGGATTTAATCAAATCAAGATGTGAATAGGCTTCAACACCAGAGTATGCACTTCGTTTGTTCAAAGCGCGCACAGGCCCATTGTTGTTTAAGCTTGCAGAGTTCTCTTGCTTGTTATCATTAGCAAATGTTTGAGAGTCTGATGAAGTTGGATCAGCTTGATCTTGAAACTTCAACTGGTTCAGTCTTTCATTTAGGTAATCAATGTTCTGTTGGGCCTCCTGGATGTTCGAGTTACATTTCTGGATCACAGTGGCGTTTGTTGTTTTCTTTTTCAAATTTGAGGCACCAATAATGATGTTTCTCTCTCTCAAGATCTTCTTCTGGATCTCCTCTGTGACTGAGTCGGACATCTTGAGCTAGTAGTACAATGGATCAATCACAGGGCAGTGTCGGTTATTAGGATGGACTATAGCGGCAAATGACCGGGGAAGGCAGGGTGCTGATTTTGTTCTCCTTATAGGCGGGATCAAGCAAGATACTGAATCAAAACAAACCAGCGGAAATCGGCGTGAGAAGGCGCAGAACACCGGATCAAAGCAGCACAGGAATTAGAGCAGCGATTTCAGAATGTATCTAGTGGCCAATTCACGAAGCCGCGACGTAGTGAATATGTGCAAACTATGTCTTGTAAGAAGATCAACAGCTACCGCGAGACAAAAAGTGTCTTTAAATTTTCAAATTGGAATTTTTACACAAAACAGCGCTTCGCTGGACGCCGAAGAATACGTTAAGTGGTTACTGACAGGCTAAAAAAAACACACTGAAGAGGAGCACTTATTGTTGGGAGTTTCATACAGTTCCAGCGTGGCTAAAAACCTACAACAACCTCCTGCTGAAACTCTCCGGCGATTAGAATCATCAATTTTCCTCCTTCAAATTGACCAAGATTTCCTTTTTGGCCCCACAAATGTAAACATCTGATTTCGCGAAAAATACGCAATCTGGCAATATGACGTCACGTGTACTTGTATAGGATTTTATCACCTTTATACGATTTTTCCATCATGATGAACATGTAAGCTAATATTTCGTTTATTTATTGTTACAACGACATGCACAACCAGGAACTGGACAGTAATTACTCTTGGAGAACCATTCCTCAGCATGTCCTGCATGCATGCCATGATTACAACTCAAGCAGAAACTTGGCCACTCTTTGAAATCTTCTAACCTGGCAACGTCTTGGTGGAGTCTTTGACTTAGCGAGATTTCCAAAGGGAGTGGTTTCCCCAATGCTAACAAACAAATGGCGCATTTTGGTAAAGCGGCACCACAATGAGGACAAGATGATAAATGTTCCTTTCGATGGCCTGTTGATCTTTTCATGTTGATTTTGTTAGTTTTAGAAATGTTTTTGTTACATCTCGCACATTGTATCATAACTTGAGAACCAAAAGGTTTTAAAGTGGTTTTGCCATTGGTTCTAGACAAAGCAGCTCTTGAAACATCAAACTTGGCACGTTGGCTAAACATGCCCCAACTGTTCAGCAGTGTTCTGTAACTATGGATCCAGTTGTCAGCTCTTTCATCTTTGAAATATTTAGGACACCCAAAACTCGAGATGATTGAAGCAGTTTGAACATCGCTTGTTCTGTTGATATAGGATTGTAAAAGATCGATACCACGAGGCGTGATACCTGTTAGGATCAAACCTTCCAATTCACCTTTGGTGATGTACTTATCAGCAATTCTGTTCAAGAAGATGGTCAAGTCTTTGTCAGAAAGACAACGTAGTGCAACTCCAATTCTTTCCCTTAATGGCAATGAACTCTCTTCCAACACAGCCCACCAATCGTTATCGGCAATGTATGCAAAGATTGCTTTCAAATATGGATCAGTCAATTCAAAAGACATTTGTCTGCATTGATCTTTCCAGATGTTATCGTCCGAAGTCTTCTTTTGGACCAAATAACCTGAAATAGCAGTCGCAATCAATTTCAATCTGTTACTTTTGGCACTTGATAGAATCTTCACTGCCTTGTTAACATCACCAATGAAAACAGCCCAACCGGCAGCCTTAGTGTATTGTCCATTTTGGGTCAGTTTGGCATATATCTGTTCAAGTTCTTGAGGGTTGAAGTAGAAGCCTGCAAGGATCATACAAAGTCTTCTCTGTCGCTTCTTTTGACTCTTGACAATGGAGATAGATTTGGAATTCCTCGCCGATAAGATTTCTGTAATTTGTTGCTGGAAAATATCTTCCCTCAAATTAGCATCTTTGAAACGATCTTGTCTTTGTAAACCTTCAACACCTTTCCAAATACCTAACACACCTTCAAATGACAAATCCAAGTCTCTCGAGGTCATCAGTCCGGTGTTTGCAGAGTTCAATGCGATTTCTAACCATCTCCAAGTTGATCTTAGAAACAGGTTGTTATTCTCAACAGATTTCAAACTATCAATGATATCTAAGTTTTTTCGACAATTCGTACCATACCCCAAGTATGCACGTCGTCTCATTTGAACACTGATATCCTTTTGTAGAACTTCAGGCACAGTGTAGTAGCCATGCTCTTCCAGATCATCTTCGTCATCTTCGCCATCTTCGCCCTCTTCGCCATCTTCGCCAGTTTCATAATCTTTCCTTGAACGGTCATCATTTTGTTCATCGATGTCATTCTCCAATTGGTTGTAATTCTCAAAATTATCATTATTGATATTTGATTCAGCTTCATGAATTTCAACATCGTGCACTTTGTTTACTAACTCATCAACGTTCTCCATAAAGACACCGGTTGGGCCAGCAATGGCCAAATCATTGAACGAGTTAAAATTCAACGATTTTTCACTCTCAATCACAGGCATCTTGAAAACAGACCCAGACTGTCTCATACAGACCAAATTGATCTTATGTCCCGATCTCCACTCTTCAGAATAATCAAATGAGATGACACGATCGTATGTGGTCTTGATATCGTTGACGCTAGCAACAAAGTTACTGTCAAACTTCGTACCTGGTATCACACCCGTGTGCCATCTCCTTATCAATTCACCTCCGTGAGACGTGGCAAATTCACCTCTTCTGCTCCAGGAGTATCTGTAGCATGAATAGTTATTCCTTCTAGTAGTGTCACCGAGTAGTTTATTGAAGGATAATAACGGTTCTGTGTTGTTGGAAGTCAGCTTTCTTCTGTCATAGATGGATAACGTCCCATCTTCAGCAAATGCAGCGAAATTGTATTGGTTATACGGATCTTGACTGATGGAGTCAACGGTCTTTGTCGAGACTTGGAATACTGGGGAACTGACTCTGATATCAATATCCCTGATGAATCTTGTACTCCCAACTAACAAATTGGATTCGTTGTAGAACACAGCGGATTGAAGAGTTTCATTCTGAACGAACTGGAAAGTTGGTTGTGTGACTTCTTGACCTTGGGTCTTGGAATATTGGTTGATATTATAAATCAGTAAGCTATTCCCGCTCTTGGTTCTCTCATAGCCGGCAGCCAATAGCCCCTGGCTACTGAAACTCAGAGTATTGACTGTTCTATCTTGTTTGATGTCCAATGCGGCAGAATGAGGAGTCAGTATGTCAAACAGCTTGACAAGCCCGTCTTCTTGACCAGCAGCCACCAGACCCGGTGTAATCGGAGAGTAGTCTATGCATCTCAAATTGTTGAACCCCTTGCGATTATGTGATTTGTGTATGTCTTCATCTGGAGAACCATCCTATATCATTGTTAGAGTCTCTTGTTTATCAGTATATCATCACCAGCACATACAGAGTTACGCGTGCTATACAGCGAAACCTCGTCCGCCAATGGGTTTATTGTCACAAATCGTTGCTTATCTTCGTGGTCCCAGCCGTAACACCTGACGATCTTCCCCATCTTATCAGTGTTTCAGTAATGGGTAATGTCTAAGTTCAGAGGAATTGCACTGTTTGTTTGTTCAAAAGAGGATTATGTAACGGATTAATAAGCGATACTTTTCAAAAGCCTTGCATACTACACAGAGCGTCGATCTTCCTATTTCCAGAATAATAAACATTATTTGCCACCAGATCGTGAACAGGAGACTGCCTTGTATCTTCCCCCGATATTTACTCACACCTTCCCCTCCT
>PPMH03000037.1:0-80505 GCA_003707945.3 Taiozyma bovis | reverse complement strand
TAGTATCGATAGGAGATACCGTCAATCCCAGGACTAGTTTCTTTCTTTGCATAATATTTCAAGATGTGAATGAACTCTTGTTTGTCAAATGCTTTGGCAAGTGCATCTATCTGGTTCTGGTTCTTGAGACCTCTTTCACTTCCAAACCTGCTCAGGTAACGGTCAGCTTCGGTATTGAAGGTGTGGTCATCGATTTTGTCATGTAAATTGAAAAGTTTGGTGTAAAACTGGTTACCAATTTCTTTAATCTGTTGTGGATCAGTTGTGGTAGTACCTTCAGCATTCTGTAATTTGGTGATCATGGTCTTCTTCAGATGATTCTTTGTCAGTATTTTTTGATTAGCAATTGATAGTGGTAGCTGGTTAGCATACTTGGATTTTGATACAGTGGGGGAAGCCATAACTGATGGGATCTCTCCCTTGGCTATGGCCGTTTTGACATTCTTTGTTTCTCTCTGAAGGAAGAGAACGTAGTTCTTCATCACCTTATCCAAAATCTCTGCAATTTCTTCTCGTTGGCCTTGAATATCTAGCGGATTGTTGACAGTGCTTTCCTCAAAGGAGGTTATTCCATCATAAACTTCACAGTAGACCTTGTATGATGTGGCTAGTTCCCCATTGGTTTCATAGAGCAGTTGTTCGATGTCGCCTCTGGTGATTTTCATTGTCTGTTTTAAGGCAGGGATTTTCTTGAGTAAAGTATCATCTGTTGTGAACCTTGGTTTGCCCATATTTAATGTAGTTGTGAAGTCATGAATTGGTTTGTTGGAAATTTGGAAGCTAATACCGTAATGTGAGGATCCCGGGATTTGGCGTCGAGTCTTCTGATATCTAGAATGGAACTCGGTTAAAACTTCCTCTGTAACTAAAAACCGATCAAGGCGTCTTTGTCTTGTTTCTAGTGAGCCAGCAGGCTCGTCATTTGCCGATGATGACATCTTGTTGGTGTAAGGAGACGTGGAGAAAGAATCTGTTGCTAATTTGTTGAGGTAGACATCTTCGAGACCTAGGGTGGTCATAAGTTGTAGACATAAATTTGCTTGGGATGATAGCTGGTAGCTCGGTGGGTAGAGTTTGGAGACATCGTTTCGATCATTTCGCAGCACACAGTTGAAATCACCTGTTATGATCAAGTGAGGCCAGTTATTGATTTCTGAGGTAGAGTCGATTTCACGAAGGAGCTCCAATAAGTCACGGAAAAAGGGGCTCTGAGTATTCTCTTGTGGTGCATATAGGTTGACCAGCAGAAATGGTTGAGTAATATCAGAGATCTGAAATTTGACTATTGTCACTCTGTTGTTGAGTCTCGGATTGTCAATTGGTATTGCTTGTATGAAATGGAATGAGTTTGGTTCGTGTGCCAGAATTTTAGTTGAATTCTCTGGTTCACCAATAATGAGACAGCGGGGAAAGCTTAGTTGTGGTTCAAAGATATCGTTGGTTCGTGTGGAGCACTCTTGGAGGCAATCGAGTTTATAGTACTGCGTATGCTCTGATTCTGACTCGGAATTTCCGATGGTGAAACCTGGTTCAGTAAAACATTGAGCACCGGTGAAGTGGTTCACCAGCATTGGCCAGCGGTCTTTAAGGCTTGGTCTCTGAACATTCTGTGAAGTAAGTTGCAGTAGGAAGGTGGCGGCGTTCTTGTTGTTGCCCCTTGGTGGGGTTGTCTCATTTTCTTGTGAAGATGGGGTGATCATAATAGTGACGTAGGTAGGGGATGGTACCCTGGTAATAAAGGATGATGAGTAGCATATGTGATATTTGAGCAGAAGTGTGTTTGACACCAGTAGCAGTAACGCATTGGTGTAGACGTATGGTTTAACCATATGCATAGTATGTTTGGGCACAGCAAGTTCATGTGCAGTAAAAGAAAGGAGTAAAGTTGTAATAGGGGTTGGTTGGGATAATTGAGAAAAATAGCAAATAAGTGTGAGATGAGTGTAGTTGTGAAATGTAGTAAGTTTGTAGATATGAAAGAATTGGAACATATTGGTGGGGATGGTAAAAGGACAGGATGGGACGACATTAATGTAAAGAAAGAAAAAACTGATGGGTGGCTGTCTATAATTCGCGCGACTGGTTGTCAGCATGATGTTCATAGCCTTGATTGTCAGTTTCTGCTCTGGCATTGTTAGTGATCGTGACCTTTTTGGTTCTGTTGAAGTTTTGGATCTGGTTCAAACATTCTACTGACATTTTCTTCAGTTGATCCATTGTGATGGTGAAGGAAGTGGATGGGGTTGTGCTACCTGCCAGGGACTGGGCCAGATAATCACCACCTTGAAGCGCGATGAAGGCTCTATTCGATTCTTCAATTGCACTCGCAATAACCATGGCAGATGTGATTGTTCTATTGGCTTCGTCTCTGTTGAATCTCTGTAACTCCTCATCCGTGAGGCAATCCTTTTCCAACTGCTGTCGTTTCTTGATCAAATCCCTAACCTTGTCCCTGATCATTGTTGGGGTTAGGGTAGGGGGTTGATGTTGTACAGGCGGTGGTAGTAACAGATGGATGTTGGTATCTGCAGTTAGCCGCTCTTGTTGAGTGAGTGCCCGTTGGGCGATTTTGGTGGACGACATGGATCTTGTAGGTGATCTAGAAGGATTGGTCTTTTTGAATGTGGTGGTGGATCTGAGGGCTGTTCTTGCGGTACGGCGTATTGGAGTGGATGCGTTTCTCGAGGTGTTCTTGCTGTCTCCTTTGTGGGAGGCGGGTTTGGTTGGTTGTTGATTAGTGGTTTCAGCAGGTGGGATAGTTGGTTCTTCGGAGTTGTGCATTGGAGTTTGTGCTCTCAATGGTGTATCTGAGATAAAAACTGGGTTAGTCATTTCTTCATCATCATCTAGTTCTACCTCAATCTCTGCATTCTCGTTGTCATCTTTGTCTTGAATTTCGTCAGCTTCTGAGATTTCTTCTTCAATTGGCTTACCAACTTCTTCTTCAGCCTCTGCATCAGTACCAGTTTGAGTCTCCCCTTGTTGTTCTGGGACTTCTAATCTAGTCATCTGCAATATTTCAAGATGGGCCTCCCTCTGTTCGTCGGTTTCGTCTTCAGGTTCGTCTTCGGTTAGATCCAGTAATAAGTTGAAGCGGTTGTTGTTGTTGTTGTTGTTCATGTTGTTGTTGTTGTTGTTGTTGTTGTTGTTGTTGTTGTTGTTGTTGTTGTTGTTGTTGTTGTTGTTGTTGTTGTTGTTGTTGTGGACTTGGGTTGGAACCTTTGCACCTTGTGATCTCCAATTGGATGAGGGTCTTGGTTGTTGTGATGGTTCTGTGCCGGGTGGGTCGGGAACCTTGGTCCAAGAGTGGCTACTGGCGTTTCGTGGGTGTGCTTTGACCTTGACTCTGTTAAGCCTGAATTTGCACGTCTTACTGGTGTGGCGTGTACCACCACAATAGGTGCAGGCAAGCAAGCAGCGGTTGCGAGTGTGGTCTGTCGCATTGCATATTGAACATTTAGAACTATCCTTGTTCAGGATTGTCATTTGGTACCCATTTGCGTTGCCATGGTCTCTTTTGAATATGTTTGCACCTGGATTGCCATTTGCAGGGGTATACTCCTTGACGAGGAATATTCTGCTACCGTTGTTGTTGTCCTTTATGGCTGGTTGGTTTTCAACCCGGTAGGGTCCCTTGAGAAACTTCCAGTTGTTTCTTGCACTAACACTTTTTAGAATGGTATCAACATTATTGTAGTAATTGATACTGTAGTCAATACGTACAATTAGGAGTTTAGTCTTGAATCCCTTGTCAGCTTCTTCCAAACCCATATCGTCTGTGTTTTGGCCCTGGTTTCTCTTTTGTGACATACCTTTTTCCTTCATTTCAATAAAGACATCATGTATTTTGGTGTTTGAGCCTGCGTGTGTAGCCTCCACTGGGAATAGGTTGTTCTGTGTGGTCCATTGCGAGTAGGCGTGGGCCATGGTTCTTTGGAGATGAACAATGTGCTCTTCACCATTCTTGAAACCTGTGATTTGTTTCATGTGTTTCGGGTTGGATTTCCATTGGATAAGGACTAGAGGGTTCCAAGTGGTAAGTCCCCCAAACGCAATCGGGAATAGTCTTGTTTGGCGGTAAGTGGTTTCTCTTTCTGCCAGAGTGAAGGTTTTCAATGTCCAGTAGTGAATGAATTTGGGATCCATAGGGTTTTTTGTTGGGTGCTTGGATTTACTGTTCTTTCCTCTAGCTTGAAATTCATCAGCCAGTTCTTTCTCTAGAAGATGTAGAGCCTCTTGCTGTTTGGTCTCAACTGATCCTTTGATAGAAGTAAGTGGGATGGTGTAGTCTTCATCGTTGATGGTCTCTCCGGGCTTTGTTATTGTTCTCCCATCGATGATTTTGACAACTTTTATCTTGTTGGTTAAACGTTCTTTACAGGCATTTTGTGGACCAAAACTTGTTGGGGTGTCATCCATGTCAAGATCATTGTCCTGGTCTTCCCCTGGAGGTTCAACGGGTTCATCAGCCTTGTTACTATTGGTATTAACAACCGTATCCATACCAAGCGTGTCCTCAACAACGAATTTGACGAAGTTTGCCTGGAATTCATGTTCGTGCTCTGAGTGTCATCCACATGATTGAAGTAGATTTCTCCAATCTCTTCTGGGTAGTTGTTCTCACCATTGATCAGCATTTTCTGGTTCTCGATTTGTGACTGGTGAAGTTGCCAGTAGTTTGCATTAGAAGCTTGATCTAGGTTGGTTTCAGTGTTGCCCATACCATTTGGTTTTTTCAATCGAGAAAAGGTGGATGCAACAGAGGCGTAGGTAGTTGGAGCGTTTTTGTTGTTTTCTGAAGTGTTAGTGTCTGTTTTTTTGGGTTTTTGATGGTTTTTCATTGTTTTTGTGCTCTTCGGATGTACCTTCGTCTTGTTTGGCTTCTTTTTCATTTGAATTTGGGTTGTTTTTGTCTGGTTGTTCGGCTGGACTGGTGTGTTCAGGAACTTGCGTAAAAACTGGTGTTGAGGTTGATAGTGGGTCGTTCGGGTTGGGGATTGGATCAGGAGGTTCCTGATGAGCAGGAGGGCCACCTGATCTCTGTTGAGTAGGGGACGTTTCGCTCATTTCCAAAAATTATGCGCAATAATAACTGAAATGGCAAAAAAGTATTCCGATACGGGGAGTCGAACCCCGGTCTGCTCGGTGAAAGCGAACCGTGCTAGCCGTTACACTATATCGGATTTTTATAGATTTTGAAAAAGTGCTGTTTGACAGACTTTAAATCTGATATAGACCGGGTAATTACATTTCGCGAAAATTTCACATTTGATATATACTCGATTCAGATTACTTGATGAAAAGTTGAATTGATAAGTTTTCTTGTTCTTTAGCAATTGAAAATGTCCCAAAATAGAGCTTGTATGCTATGTGGGATAGTGGAGTCCTCAAGAGTGAGTGAATATGTTAACCAACTGGGAGTTTACCGCTCAATTATACCCCTCAAAAAAACGTCAAAGATCATGAAAACTAATGTCAAAATAATAGAGATTCCAAGATGAGGGTTGTCCTAACTGTGCAGATATACTAGACATTGGTCTATCCACCACTTCTCCAACTTTCGAAGGTTTGGTCGCTGTTGGTGATCCAGAGAGATCCTGGGTGGCCAAATGGTTAAGAGTTAGTAATTACCTACCTGGTCTATACGCCGTCAAGGTCCAGGGAAGATTACCTAGTGAAATAGCAGACCAAATACCTAACTACAGACCAAGAGATGGTACTGCTACGGATTAGTCTGATTGACTGAAGTTGGGAAGTGATGGTGAAGGTGATGTTGTGGATGTACCCTGTTGTGAAGGTTTGGACGTGAGATTTTATGATTTCCATATAATGCTACGAAACAAGGGGAAAACGACCTGGGATGGTTCTAATGTGAGGCACACAAACTCGCTCATTGTATATTTAATGAATTGATATAGGATACGAATAATTGTATAGAGGACATTTCCAAGGTTAGTACGAGGTAATCATGATAATCAATCATCTCGAAAAAAAAAAAAAAAACCAACCAAAAGACAAGAACCTCTTTTTCGAAGGAGCACAACCACTTCCTTCTCCCATACAGGCCATCATGTTCAGAACTATACGGCCAAGTATATGCATTCCAATCTGCCAAATCTCACCAATCACCACCAAGCGCACCTTCATAACCTCCCCTACAGAAATAATCACAGTATTAACAGCATCAATCCAAACGCTCCATGAAGTGTCTGGTATCCCATGGTGGGCTTTAATTCCATTGACCACAGTGACTTTACGTTCTATTTGGACATTACCATTGGCCATCATGCAAAGACGTCGTAACCAGAAACAAAGTGAACTGAGACCAATCATCAATTCCATGGGTCCTATTCTAAGGTTGAAGTTGGCAGCTAGAGCTCAAGCAGCTAAGGCTAAAGAAGCAGAAAGTTCCACTCCACAGGGGATCCCAAAGGGTGCCATCAGTGGTAAAGCTGCCTCTTTAACTTATGAACAAATCATGTTGCTGAGTGTCAAAGAAACCAGAGAAAGACAGAAGATATTGTTTAAAGAACATGGTTGTGAGATGTACAAGAATTTCATTCTACCAGTGTTTCAGATCCCATTATGGCTAGCTATGAGTGCCACATTTCGTGACTTGAGTGGATGGAATGACATTTCTGCAACTCCATTGGACTCAACACTGACAACTGAAGGTATGTTATGGTTTACAGACTTGACGATTACTGATCCTATTTCAGTCTTGCCTATTGTCTTGGGTACATTAGCATTGACCAATGTTGAGTGGAATTTCAAGACATTTCAATTGCAAAACACTGCTGTGAAGAGATCGCAACGTGTCACTGCCTTTGACTCAATGATGAACATTTCAAGACTGAGTATCGTATTCCTGATGGCCGTGTCTATTCAAGCTCCAAGTGCGCTGGTGCTGTATTGGATCAGTTCAAACGGGTTCTCCACAATTCAAAATATCATTCTAGATTACTATATGCCTGTGAGATACACACCAGATGCAAGATTTGATGGTAAGAAGGCCAAAGCAGATGCTATTCCATTGTTTACAAAGAAATTTATAGATCATAAGGACTAATGTACATAACTTTATCATTAAAACCAAGTGGAATAGTCCAGAAGAGTTTTATTTGCCCTTAGCAGCGGCTTTTTGTTTCTTTAGTTTCTCTTCCTTTTCAAGCTCTCTCCTACTCCCTTTTAACAATTCCAAGTGGCCGACTCTGGAGGATATAAGCTTCTCGGTTTGTGCAGTGACAGAGTATACCTTGTTCAGCTTAGCCATCTGAGCCAGGTTCTGCTTCTTTGGCTTGATAATCTTCGGAGCAGCCGGTTTTGGATTCTGCTGTTTCTTGGTGACCCTGGCTCTTGGCTTCTGTTTGGACTTGACCTTCAGTGGTGCTTGAGCCATTGCTGTTGTATGTGGTTTTTGTCGTCTTGACTTTTTGATCTTATCTAAAAGATAACTTATACAATATAAAATTTTTTATCAGAGCTCATCTGGTTCGGGCCACAGCGACCAGAGTCGATTTTTGATTTTCATCAATTAAAAAAAAAAAAAAAAAAATTGGCAAAAATAATAAAAAAAGAAGACAAAACTTCAAAACATCCAAGCTTCTTTTGTGCAAAAGAGCGGCTAAGTGCTAAATTAGTGAGTGAAACACGTCTTTTTTGGTGGGAAGAGGGAAGCTACCACGGCTTGCAGCGTGGGCGGTATTCCCCCCTCCCCTCCAAAATCCCCTAGGCAGAGGCTTCTCCAGAAGCCTCTACTGGCACACATGTCTTTTGATGAAGAAGCCCCCAACTAACAGCCGCCACAGACCATGTCCTCGCTTCTCATTCTCCCAGGCCCTCAGGCGCTGTCTCCGTTCAGAGTCGCCACCTTGACCGCCGACATCAACACCGCCGTCAACTCCTCCGTCGTCACCGCTGTGCGCTCTGCCTACATCCACTACGTCTCCCTTAGAGCCCACTCAGACCTGGTTGTCAACACTAAGAAGTCTGAGCTACTGGACACCCTGCTGAAGTACGATACCCCAGTCGACACCGAAGACCAATTGGCCCAGCAGCTGCTGAAGGTTGCCAGCTCGGAACTGGACCTGACCGCTGATGACGAAGACTCATACATCATCAGAATCCTTCCAAGACCGGGCACTATCTCCCCATGGTCTTCAAAAGCCACCAACATCACCACCGTTTGTGGCCTAGAAAACGACATTGAAAGAGTTGAAAGGGGCTTGGCTCTTTTGGTCAAGGTTCGTCGTGGCTTCCCACTGAAGAACTACCTTCTTGATGGTTCTGCTTTGGCTTCTGTCTATGATAGAATGACTCAATCTTTGTACATCGAAAGGGCTCCAAAGAACGATGATTTATTCGCCCATCATGATCCAAGACCATTAGTTGAAGTTGACTTATCACAAAAACCAAAAGAGAAATTGGAAACTGCCAACAAGATCCTAGGTCTAGCTCTAGATCAAGGTGAAATCGACTACTTGGTCAATGCCTTCGTCAACCAAATCGGCAGAAACCCAACAGATGTTGAATTGTTCATGTTTGCCCAAGTCAACTCTGAGCATTGTCGTCACAAGATCTTCAATGCTGATTGGGAAATTGATGGTGAAAAAAAAGAATGGTCTTTGTTTAAGATGATCAGAAACACTGAGAACAAGAACCCACAATACACTGTCAGTGCGTATAGTGATAACGCTGCTGTCTTTGAAGGTCCAGATGCCTACTTCTACCAACCAAATCCAAAGACCAAAGTCTGGACTTCCAAGAAGGAAAAAGTTCAAACGCTTGTTAAAGTTGAAACCCATAACCATCCTACTGCTGTCTCTCCATTCGCTGGTGCTGCTACCGGTTCCGGTGGTGAAATCAGAGATGAAGGTGCCACCGGTAGAGGGTCGAAGTCTAAGTGTGGTTTATCAGGTTTCACAGTTTCAGATTTGTTGATCCCGGATTTTGAACAATCATGGGAATTGAACGTTGGTAAACCAAACCACATTGCCTCTCCATTAGATATCATGTTAGAAGCTCCAATCGGTTCTGCTGCCTTCAATAACGAATTCGGCCGTCCATGTATTAATGGCTACTTCAGAACTTTAACCACCACTGTCAAGAACGCTGAAGACAAAGAGGAGATTAGAGGTTTCCATAAACCAATCATGATTGCTGGTGGTATGGGTGCTATTAGACCATCATTAGCTCTAAAGAACCACAAAGTTACTCCAGGTGCTGCTCTGATTGTCTTAGGTGGTCAATCTATGTTGATTGGTTTAGGTGGTGGTGCTGCCTCATCGATTGCCTCTGGTGAAGGCTCTGCTGATTTAGATTTTGCTTCTGTCCAAAGAGGTAATCCGGAAATGCAACGTCGTGCTCAACAAGTCATTGATGTTTGTGTTGCCCTGGGCGCTAATAACCCATTGCAATCCATTCATGATGTTGGTGCTGGTGGTTTGTCCAACGCTTTACCAGAATTGGTGCATGACAATGGCTTAGGTGCGAAATTCGAATTGAGAGATATCTTGTCATTAGAACCAGGTATGTCACCAATGGAAATCTGGTGTAACGAGTCTCAAGAACGTTACGTTATGGCTGTTTCTCCACAAGATTTAGATTTATTCAAAGAAATTTGCAACAGAGAAAGAGCTCCATTTGCAGTTGTTGGTCATGCAACCTCTGAAGAACGTTTAGTATTGACCGATAAATTGTTAGGTACCACTCCAATCGATTTAGAAATGTCAATCTTATTCGGTAAACCACCAAAGATGTCAAGATCTGCAGTCACTGCTGATTTGAAGTTAGCTCCAACCAACTTTGAAGGTGTTCAATTTGCTGATGCTTTAGAGAAAGTCTTGCACTTACCAGCTGTTGGTTCAAAGAACTTTTTAATCACCATTGGTGATCGTACTGTTACTGGTTTAATTGACCGTGATCAAATGGTTGGTCCATGGCAAGTTCCTGTCTCCAACGTTGGTGTTACTGCAACCTCTTTAGGTGAGACCGTTGTCTCTACTGGTGAAGCCTTAGCTATGGGTGAAAAGCCAACTGTTGCTTTGATCTCTGCTGCTGCCTCAGTTAAATTATCAGTTGCTGAATCATTATTGAATGTCTTCTCTGCTGATGTCAAGAGCTTAGACTCTGTTAAGCTGTCTGCTAACTGGATGTCTGCTGCTTCTCACGCTGGTGAAGGTGCTAAGCTATATGAAGCTGTCCAAGCTATTGGTCTAGAACTATGTCCAGAATTGGGTGTTTCTATTCCAGTTGGTAAAGATTCGATGTCAATGAAGATGAAATGGGAAGATAAGGAAGTTACATCTCCATTATCAGCTGTCATTACCGCCTTTGCTCCAGTTTTGAACACTTCAAAGACTTGGACTCCCCAAGTTGTTAACGTTGATGAAGAAACCATTTTAGTCTTGGTTGACTTGGCTTCTACTGTTGAAAAAGCCCTAGGTGGTTCTGCTTTAGCTCAAGTTTACAAACAAGTTGGTGACAAATCTCCTGATGTCCATAGCATTCCACTATTGAAGAAATTTTTGAACACTTTAGTTCCACTACATCAAATTGATGACCTGGTCTTGGCTTATCACGACAGATCTGATGGTGGTTTGATTGTTACCTTGCTGGAGATGGCCTTCGCTGGTAGATCCGGTTTGAATATCAATGTTAAATCACAAGAATCATTCTTAGAATATTTATTCAATGAAGAATTAGGTGCTGTGTTCCAAGTTAAGAAGTCATCTTATGAACTATTTGTTGATACTTTGAGCAAGAATGGTGTTTCTTCAGAATATGTTTCAATTGTTGGTGAACCAGTTTTCTCCAAGGAACAACAAGTTAAAGTCCTATTCAACAATGAAGAACTATTGAATACTTCAAGAGCTAAATTGCAACAATCATGGGCTGAAACTTCATACAAACTACAAAGATTAAGAGACAATCCAAAATCCGCTGACCAAGAATTTCAAGCCATCTCAGATAACCAAGATCCAGGTCTATCTTACAAATTGACTTTCGAACCACAAGATGATTTACAACTGTCACAATTAACTACCAAACCAAAGGTTGCCATCTTGAGAGAACAGGGTGTTAACGGTCAAATGGAAATGGCTTGGTCATTCGAACAAGCTGGTTTCACAGCTGTTGATGTCCACATGACCGATTTGATCACTGGTCGTGTTAACTTGGATGACTTTGTTGGGTTTGCCGCTTGTGGTGGTTTCTCATATGGTGATGTCTTGGGTGCTGCTTCAGGTTGGGCCAAGTCTGTCTTATACAATGAAAAAGTGCGTGCTCAATTTGTCAAATTTTTCAACGAAAGAGATGACACTTTCGCCTTTGGTGCCTGTAATGGTTGTCAATTCTTATCCAAGATTAAAGATTTGATTCCAGGTACTGAAAGCTGGCCATCATTTGAAAAGAACTCTTCTGAGCAATACGAAGCCAGAGTCACCATGGTTGAAATTGTTGAGCAAAACACTGAAGAAGCAAGCATCTTTTTAAAGGGCATGAAGGGTTCTAAATTCCCGATTGCCGTTGCTCATGGTGAAGGTCGTGCTTCATTCTCATCTTCGAAATCATTAGAGAAATTTCAAGCTGATGGTTTGACCAGTGTGAGATTTGTTGACAATTATGGTAATGTCACTGAAAAATACCCATTCAATCCAAACGGTTCTCCAAACGGTATTACGGGTATTAAGACTCCAAACGGCCGTGTCTTAGCAATGATGCCTCATCCAGAAAGATGTGTTAGATTAGAATCGAACTCTTGGTATCCAGCTAAAGACTCTGCCTTATGGGAACAATATGGTCCATGGGTTAGATTATTCAGAAACGCCAGAAAATGGGTTGATGAAAGAGCTTGAATATTTTGATTTGAGGGTAATGAAAAAATAATAAAAAAAAAAGAAGATAGATTTTGATCAAAATGTAAATTGTAATTGATTAGGTTCAATGATGTGTCCTTTACCAGTTTCTGTCACAATAGCTTGCCCGTAGTGTTTTGGCAGAGAGAGAAAAAAACTTGGATGAGAAACCGAGAGGAATAAAGGTCATTTGACTAGTTACAAAACATAATTGTGGTCTTTTGAATTCCAGAGGTAAACATGTGAGGAGAAGGACAGTTCTCTTCAAAATTGACCACTTTTTTCCAGCTTTGTTTCAGGGCAACCACAAAATCAAAACACGTCTATTTCTGGTGGTTCTAACAAGATGGAACAGGAACAGTCCACAAACATGTTTCGGTTGCAAATCATTGACGACCCCATCACCTGTTATAATGAGGTTTTTCGCCCGTCACCTGACCAAGCTGAACAAGTTGAACAAGCCCATGCACAAGAAGAAGTCAAGTGGACAAAAATACAGCTAGCGGACCGTCTAAGATTTATAACCAATTACAACTATGACTTCATGCAAGATCATATAAACACGGTGATATCAGTTTGGAAGTGTACTGTTTTAGTTGCTGGGTCATTGGACTACCAAAATGTCCCAAATGGTGCTGTCGGTAATCCACAAAGGGAATTTACTGTGAAGGTGTACATTCAAGGTGAAAACACGAAACAGTTAAAGAAGCTATTGAACACCACACTTATCCAATTTGGTTTGAACACGGTCACTAGACGTTTCCATTTTCCTCAAAATGTGTGTGTTGCTGTTGCTGTGACACTAGGCGAGATCAATAGTGCCTTGGTTCTTTACACTAGAAGGAATGGCTATGATAAAAACGCCACTTTGCGCGTGAACATCCACAGATGCTACAGCTCATCGATGGAGAGCTTGCTAGAGACTTCCCAGAGATTGTTTTCTGGGAAGTTACAAATCCTCCCAGGCCCAACACAGGGTCATAGACCACAACAGGAAGAGTTCCAAATGAGATTGAGACAAGACATCAAAGTTGTTAAAGACTTGATCAGTGAGGATGAAAGATTGATCGAAGACTAAGAAAAGCAGAAGACCTCAAACACATCACGGTGGTCGATAGCAATTACAACAAGCGTGGTGATAGTATTTGGGTTACTGCTTTTTTGGTTTGTATTGGGTTAAAGAGAAGTTCTCTTTCGGTGATAACTAGCTATACTCATGAGATGAAGAGTAATTCAGCGTATCTTTATTCTTTATTCTTTATTCTTTATTCTTTATTCTTTATTCTTTATTCTTTATTCTTTATTTCTTTATTTCTTTATTTCTTTCTACAACGAAGACGTAGGTTGTGCCGTCTATCAATGAAGGTCTAACCTAATCTACTGGGTTATCAGCTCTACTAATAACATTTGAAAGTTAAAACATATAATTAAATGCCCAAAAAATCAAAGAACTCCAATTGTTCACTGCTCAAAAATGACAAGTGATTCCATCTTTCTGGGCCAGTTACTGTTGTTGTGACAACGTCCTTGTTACCTCTTGAACAATTGGTAATCTCTGCCATGAACAAATTACAAAACTCATCACTTGGGATTAAACCGATCTTTGATTCCAAACTTTGTAACACATTTGAAGACTGTAGTTCATTGTTCAATTCCATTTTTTTCTGCTTCAAACTGAAGTCTAATCCTGGAATGGTTAATTGTTGGCTGAGGGTCTTCATCAGTTTGAAAGATTGTGAATAAAATGGGATGGTTTCATTGAATATGGTTTCATGAAATTGAGACAAGTCTTCAAACAGAATCTTTGTATAGTTACTCACGATGGTCTGATATCCCTTCGGTTGAAGCTTAAAGTTTGGCGAAGATGTCAAGATCAAATTAATGATCGTACCACTGATCAAGAACTCTGATATCTGAATGTAGCGGTTGAAATAATCCTTGACCGGGAATGAGATACGCAAGGTACTATGTTTCTTTAGGAAACTTTCAATGATAGATAACAGCAGAAACCATAGGGAATGCTTCAGTTTGAAGTTAGGGATATTCTCAATTTCAAACAGGATCTTTTCATAAATCTTGAATCTAGTGATGATCATAAAGTATTGGAGATAACAATCTTGAAAGATGACATTGATGTCTTTGGCCTTTTGAAAGAAATCAGGGATCTGGTATGAAGTGATTTGTCTATCACACAATATCAGTGCTTCAATGTATTCCAAAGGTGAATGTCTGATGGAGGAAGGTATATCATTGCAAATCTTGGTGATTTTGGCAATATGTGTAATGATTGTTTGGAACGAAGTGTTTTCAGCTGAGATGAATGCCTTCAAGATGTGTGAATCACTTCCAAGTTCTTTATGTTTTGGCCAAGTGTCAAGTCTGATCAAAGGTGGTGTCTTGTACTTTAGTGATTTCACAATGTCCAAATGGCTTATGACCCACCAAACATTCTGTGCAGTATCAACTTCAAGTGAGTTCTTCGGAATTGATAAAGTCTGCAATCCCATAACGTAAGACAAGGATACCAACTCGGAATCCAGCGCGAGCATCAAATTCTTCTTGGTGAAAAGTCTCAGATAAACATCGAACAACAGCAAGATTCTCAAATGGATTATGTTTGGTTGTTCCCTGTACTTTACAGCACTCAATGCCGATTTGGATATCTGGAAGAAAGTATCCGCAGTAGAGATAATTGAACTTTTCTCAATCTGGAAATCAGATACCGTATACTTCAATGGATATTGCAACAATGTTAATGAGGTTATCATAGATAGGAGTGATAGGTATTCCCAATCCTGCGGGGTTGGATGTTGCGAATTTGCAGGTGACAGCTCATCAAACCTTTTGAAGGCAGCGTTAACAAGCTTGTCATCAATGATGTTCAAAGGTTGATTCAAGAAAAGTTTGTAGAACTCCACTACCTTACTCAATGACTTCACTTTCTTCAGGCTCCCGATGCAATCTTGGAAATTATGAATGTTATCTGGAGCAATCTTGTTCAACGATCTGTGTTGTTGAGGTGGTGACATGAGCTGGCCGTTCTTCTGACCAAGAAGCTTTGTCTCTAGAAGGCTCAGTCTCTCTGTTAACAATACCACCTGGGATCTCAATTGTGCCAGTTCAGAGTCTCTTGACAAAGGTTCTATAGCATTCAGGTCATTAGCGTTGAAAGTGGAGGTGTAATTCTTGATTGAGGGCAGCTTAATCTCAGCAACAGGTGTGACACTTGAATGGACAATTGGTGCTTGTGATGGCAGGGCAGTGATGACGTTTGGCAGGTCTTGGACAAAGCTGTTCAAAGATTCCTTTCTGACACGTTTGCGGTGATCTGGCGAGGGAGGGTTTGGAGGCTGCTCGAGACACTGTTGGACTCTGTTGTGTCTGACACAGCTGGAACAAGGCGTATGTGTGTCGCACTTGATTTTTTGCTTCTTGCAGGGCCCACAGTTGTACGATCTGCGAGGCTTGCGCTTTGGGAGTTCCGTGGCCTCTTGTGTGTTGTTCATTGTAGCCTTTCTAGTACTTCTCTGTGCATTGTTAGGTTCGTACAAGTCCCAAAATCTCGAATTGAAATTAAAACCAGAATGTCAGAATCGCATGGCTGCCTGTCCTTATCAACTCCGTGTTCATCGGCTTTATTTTGGCATCAAAACGAGTTCGCGACCGGAGATAACAGAGTGTTACCCGGGCCTTGGCCTTTTTCCTTCGGGAGTGTGGTTCCGGGTTTCTCTGTCATTTTTTTCCGGCTTTTCGGCTTTTCGGCTTTTTTTCCTTTTCTCATTTGTTTCCGAGGCAAAATGAATCTCAAACATAGAAATGAACATAGAATCGAACTCTTGTAAAGACACTCAAAAACATCATGTCGGCCCAGCAAAAGAAAACCTTTCACAGCCCAATCTCTCCCAAGCCACAGCCTGCACCGAAGGTGTCGAATCCCTTTGCAAAACCACTTCAGAAATGGCTGGCGATCCCACCAAGGATCAGACTCTACGTTGGTGTTTCCAGCTTCATCGTCGTGTTCATAGCTGATAAGTTCCTAACAATCAGTGAAAAGGACGCACGCTTGGAACAGGAGGCTGAGAGACTGGTCCTACAGGACTCTGGGAAGTCAGCCTAGCAGCTCCCTCCACCCTTTTGTTAATTATTTATTTATGAGATCTTCAGAGATTGGTATTTATCTATTTTATTACTGCTCAACTTTCTTGAAAGCCATATACAATTATCCAGGTATGATTCATCCTCACTATGCAATATTTTTGTACTTGTTGTATAACTCTACTTCTACGTCATCTACGCACAACTGGTCATCATGATCATCCCCCTACCAAAAACCTACAAGGTCTCATTGTTCATTAAAATATAACATTACGATTGTCCTTTCTGGAGAGATTTCTAATAATAACAAGGGTTTCTAAAGCACTAACACATTAATTAACAATTCATTTCAGTTTTCATAAGCTGTTTCCAGAGGTTGTTCAATCTCTTCCACAATTGAGGTTTCATTAGTTGAGGTATCAGCCTTTTTCGAAGCTGGATCAGTACCAGCTCTTTCCAAGACTTGAGGGTTCTCTTTCATTGTGGCTTCAATCTTGGTAAAGATATCCTTCGAAGTGATGTTCTCTATCTTTTCCAATTTATCAAATTTGCATAAATCATAAATCTCAACCAAATAACTTGGAATAATACTCAATTCTTCATTATGAGTAATCAAATAATCAACAACTTCAATGGCCAGATAATAGTTCTCACCTTCATTTTCACCAAATGCTTCATAATAATTAGCAGCAATACCAGAACCTTTTGAAGGACGGGAAACTTCGGAGGGTTTGGCATAAAGGATATTTGGTGATAAAACTGTAGCTAAATTATGAATATCCATCTTGGAACCATTGCTTTCATCCAGATGTGAGAATGAAGAAGCCCACATGAAAAAGAATAGCAATACCTCTGCAACATTTCTGTGAACTTTTGGTAACAATGAATAACTTAATTCAATAAAGATCTTTTTGGAAATTGGATCTTTCATCTTTTGAGAAATCATCCAAATTTCATATAATTTGAAAGTCAACAATGGGGTTGGTAATTCTCTCAAGAACTTCTTCAACAACGCTGATAGTTGGATGGCATTTTCATTTCCTAATGGTGGAACCTTCGATGGGTTTGAATCAATCAGATGTGTCAATTCTTTCAATGTCTTCAAGTTACCATTCTTTCTAAATATACCTTCAATAGACATATCTTTTTGGTACAATGCACTCAACAAATCATCAATCAGCATCGGAATCTTTACTTTTGATGGGCCATTACTTTGAGATGAATCGACACCAGTCTTTTTCGTAAGGTCTTTCAAATCAGCACCAAACACTTTAGTCAAGTTGACCTTCTTGTCTTCTTTACCAATACCTCTCAATTTCTCCCAGAATGTGGCAGTCTTTTTGATATCAACCAATTTGGTGGTCTCGATATCTTTACCTACTGAGTACTTTTCCAAAAAATGACGTAAGACAACAACAGAAATATGAGACAAGATAAACACTTCTTGATCAGACAGTTGAGAGTAATACTTGTTGTTTGGAATGTCCACATGCATCTCATTACCAAGATTCACGCTTGGAGCGGAACGTTTGATAGACTTGTTGGCTGTCACACCTGTGATACCTTCTTCTTCTCTATGTGGACTGTGGAACTTGTAAGTGTTTGGTCTTAATTCACGAGCATGCTCAGCAGCAACAATTCTTGGAATATCATCTAAAGTCAAAACTTTCTGATTGTTGATGAAGGTTGTCGCTCTATTGAAACTCTTTTTACTTAAAGAAGGGCCCAAAGGTTCATCTTCAACAGTAATCTTCTGTTTGGAAATCATTTCATCTGGTGATAACTTGTTATCTGAGTCATTCATGATTTGGTTGACTTCATCTTTGGACAGCTCGGTTGATTCATAAACTCTTGATCTTCTAACATTCTCCTTTGTTGTTGGAAGACTGATTCTGGTATTCTGTCTTGTAGATCTTAATCTCTTGATGTCATTCAAAGTCTTCAGGTAGTTCTGTTCATAGATGGTTGAATCTCTAATAGCGTTTTTGGAATGATGTTGATCAATACCATTGGCAACTTCATAATCCATAACAGCCTTGGAACGAACAATGGCAATTTTCAATAGATAACTCAACTGTAACAACTTTGGCACTGATTTGAAGCCAGGTTCAGCATCTGGATCTTCGATAGCACAATGAGCACACAATACCCAATTCTTCTTAGAGTTGAATGATGCATCTGCAATGCCACCATAATCTTGTAATTTCTTGTGACAATGAGTACATTGCAAGCAATCTGTGTGCCATCTCTTATCTTGAAATTGGACACATTCGCTTTCAATCGACTTCTGGCAGTGGAAGCATAGATCTGAAGCACCAACACTGACATCCAAAGAGGATAGTGAGTCTTCAGGAACAACTTCATGATTCCTAATCTCTC
The DNA here is from genome assembly GCA_003707945.3 of Taiozyma bovis. Taxonomy (NCBI): domain Eukaryota; kingdom Fungi; phylum Ascomycota; class Saccharomycetes; order Phaffomycetales; family Wickerhamomycetaceae; genus Taiozyma; species Taiozyma bovis. The sequence goes on along the minus strand of PPMH03000037.1, from coordinate 62,176 downwards.
TCAAGAACTTATCCAATGCATTCGTTGTGTGTGATGTCTTGTTGTACTGTAAAGAATTATTCAAACCATATCTGATCAATAGTTTCAAGTAGTGAGCAAGACCAGTAACAACTGATAAGATAAGATCCTGTGAGCTTGAAGCATCAGTTAGACCTTTGCTTATCTTTCTCAATATGGCCAGATAGATCATTAATTTAGCAGATAAGTTTCTAGGCTCTTTCTTTAATGTTTGGAAGTGGTTGTTGTTATCTTGAATGTTCATACTTTGTAATGAAACACCAGTGAAATCTGGATCAATACCTAATCTGTGCAAACTGTCTAAACTCTTGAATAAGGCATCGATTTTGAACACCAATCTAGCAGTAGCTTCAAGACCTCTTTGTTGATCATTACCAGTAGCGTATTGAAGCATGTTTGAAATACAAGTAGCTGTATCCTCTTCGAACTTGAACAGGGTGTTCCAAATCTCGTTGATCTTTTCACTAGCTTTAGCTTCCATGGCTATCAGTTCTTCGGGTGTTGGATTGACATCTAATGAAGTTTTAATGTTTTCTTCTGTTGGTTCAACTTTTGGAAAAGACCTGATACCAATGGAGTTGGGACTGATCGAAGTGTTCCAACACTTGTGAATCATATAACATTCAACGTGCCATTTTTGATTCTTACCACCTCTAAAGATCTCAACATATTGCTTCAGAATGGCAAACTTACAACCTTCACAACGTTCAATGAAGTACTTGCTAAAATGGTAATGACAATAGATATCATTTTCATGATTGAAGAAATCTTCATCTGTTTCAAACTTTTTGGAGCAAATCTTGCAACAGAAATGTTCAGCATCATACTTTCTACCAAACACAGTGTAATGGGTGCCTTTCAAGAATGAATCACAGACACAGCAGACTAAACCTCTTCTCTTGTAGAAATGCTCTTCACATAAGGGTAGTTTTTCACCACTAGAAGTTTCATAAGGGAAGTATTTCGTGAGGATTGGAGTACCACAATCAGCACAACTGAAACATTGGGTATGATATCTTTTACCAAGGGCCTTAACAGATTTCGCTGTAATTACTTTACCACAAGTAGCACAGGTAGCTGAGCCCGATATTTGTGTTAAAGTTGTTGGAGGTGTAATGTTAGATGTCTTGTTCAACGATAGATGTGTTTCTTTAGTTGATGATGTGGAAGGTGATAAGATCCCTCTTTGCTGTTGTTGTTTCAGGTTCTGGTTTTGGTTTTGAGAATGGGGATGGTTGTGGAAAGGATTATGGACAAGAGGGAGGCCATGCTGGTGAGATTGAGTGGGGATATTAGGCATTGGAGGTATCAATCTTAAATAGTTTGTGTTTTGTTGATTGTTTCTCTGTTGGTGGAATGGCCCTCTCGGGGAGTCAGGTAGTGTGTAGCTTTGAGTTCTTGAGTGTGTGGACTGTGGTGTAGAAGCAGCAGAATTACCATCTAGGTTTCTATTGATCCTCTGTGTTCCCGGTGTTTGGAAATTTGATGAAGCATTTGATAAGTTCTTCTTATGAGCACTCGGGGTCTGTTGGAGTTGAGTCTGAGGGAATGAGCCTGGAACATTGTAATGGGCATGATTTTGATTGAATTGAAAGTCACCAGGTTGGCCACGGAATGGATTCCCGTTTTGTGTGTGTTGATCGTTCCATCGAGACATTTTTGGATTCTTGAATTGATGGAGATATCAGGAGTGTGAAAAGATGACAAGACAATTTGTGTGTGTGTAAATTTGTAGTAAATGAGTGAATGAAATTGAATTATCAACTATCTTGAACAATATCTCTAATAAATAATCAAATGAATTGACATTGACTGGGGGGAGTGTATAACTTAGGTCAAAGAAGATCTTTCAATCTAAAACAAAACAATATGGTTCGAAAAAAATTTAAAAAAAAGCGCAAACCAAGCAGTCTGAGGGACTCTTTAGAGTACCTTTCAGTGACTGTAATCAGGTAAGTGGGATTTCGAGGCTTTAGATCGGGCTTTTTAAGCTGGATCTGGAGCCTTCTTTTTCTGGTTGTTGGAGTTTCACTCAATAACAAGAACCGAAAAAGAAAAAAACCAGAAGAAAAAGCTTTTGTACCGAGCAGAAAGAAGAGTTGGCTGGTCAGTTGAGATGAGACCGACGATTTTGGCAAAGCTTTGATCACTTTTCGTCGCGTTTAGTTTCCTTTGTCCGGGTTTCTTTTGGTGTTTTCTTTTGTGTAATGTTTTTTTTTTTATTTTTTATTTTTCTGGTTTTTTTTTATTCCTGTTTCGGAGAATTTTAGGCTTTTTTTCCTAACCAAAAAATCAAAACATCAAAAATAAACTAGCGTATTTATGCATGTTTATGCAGACAGGTTATCTGAAAAATCGCGGATCATGCGCCATTTCTGCCTTAACTATGGGAAATATGATTAAGGGTTACGTTGCTCTGGTTATCATCTGCATCATTTTGCGTTCTCATACATATATTTACATTAGATATCTCATTGTGCGACTAGTTGCTGTGGAAACATAATGGATTTGCTTTCTTATATAAAATTCATGAATGAAAATACCAAACTGACAATATCAACGAAAGTTCTCCAAGATCCCGAAACAATAAAGAACATGTAGTCTCCATTTATTTTTTGAGCCCATTTCTCTACTTTATTGTCTGGTTCATCCATGATATGGTTTTTCAATTTGGTTAGATCTTCCTTCAAATTCCCAGTGTGCGCACAGAGTAATACTTAGCCATAGAAATCCACTTGCTTATTGCCTATGATGAGTGTTTGTTGTTGGACCTTCAAGTTAGTAGTCGTTCTAGAAGGATCAAGTGAAACATACTAAAAATTTGAACACGATTAACCATTGAAAGGCTGGAAACCAGCACATACGAAACCAGTGTCATTCAAGTATCATACCTATGCGTCACTAAAGCAATGAGACAGTCCAAAGATACCACCAACCTGTGCCTGAGTTGAAACCACCAGGTCATACAATTAGCCACTGAGGCCAGTTCTGCCTAAATAAGCAACTAAACGCCAGTAAAGGGACAAGTATGTAGAACTATAGTTAGGTATTTTGGAAACGAACTCTTTAAAAGAAGGTTTCAACGCATGTTTGGTGCAAATTCTTGTTCAAAGTTATTGATCATTTTTGAATCCTTAATAAAAACTTCTCCTTTGGGGAGATAAACAGTTAAGAAATCACTAAATCTATCGACACAATGTTCGATGCAGGCACTCTAAACCGGTTCTCCCAATCGAAGTTTCTCACACCAGAGGAGAGGTCGGTTCGGTCTTTCTTTGCTTACGATTTCTCCAATCCAACTGAGTTCAAAGATCAGTTCATCAAGAACCATGAAAGGCATATTGAAGAGTGCTCCAAGATTAGGGCAGATGAACACATGTCAGAAGAACAAAAGAGAGTTGCCGTTGAATTGCTTCATATGATGAACCCACAGGTGCTCTGGAAGCCAGACGTCTTTGCAGTTACCGGTGGCGGCAATTTCCTAGTGTCCGTCCCACAAGATATCACCGATGTTGAGATCACTGAGTTCTTCCAGAAGTGTGGTATTGAAAAGGATACGGATGTATCGCTTGTCACACAACTGCAAGGTCTGTTGATGCAACTCGCCCGCCTACAAGTTGTGGTGAACCGTGTTCGAGAAGCTAAGGAAGCTGGGGGAACCATGACAACTGGGGGCAGCAGCGTATCAGGTAGCTTCTACACACAGACTCAGATCCAAGAGGAATTTGTCAAGAAGTATTCCAACAATCATACAGCGTATTCATCACCATTTGATATGAATGAGTACTTCCCCGTGGTTAATGGCCTATGCGAGTTCCAAGCGGCGCCTGGAAACAAAAGGTGCTTTGTGACATTTGATGACATTGTTGAGTTCTTCAGGTTAATGTTCCATCCAAAGAACTTCTATTGTCGAGACATTGGTTTAGTCAGATTTGCTGAAACCAGTGAGACTTCTGAGTACACATTGACTTCGCGTTATCTGAATGAATGTGATCTGGGCAATATCCATCAAGTGTTAGAGAGCGTTTTGGCAGGCCTTGATCCTCAAAGTGACGGTGAGGAGTCAGGAGGTCTTACTGTTGAAGACATTGGTGAAGCCGCAGGCACTCAAGGAGTCCCAACCACCAATGGAGGTCCAAAAGACTCTTTGGCTTCCGACATAAATGAGGAGAGTGCCACAACTTCTTCCCTGATTAGGTCTGACCGTAGGATTTCTGTGAGGGTACCAGCGAGTATGAACTCTAGATCCAGCTCAATGATTTCAGCCATCTCCAACTGTGCCATTATTGAACTGAAGGACCAAATGACAAAGCTTCTAGAAGATCTTGCTACACGAACAAGAAAGGTTCAGAATCAAACTTTCTTACTACTTTGCCAAGCCCTTTTATATAACCAGGCTTCACTTGCTCCCCTCTCACTAATCACTAACCTTCAAGATTTTTACATCATCAAGTTGCCTTATGAAGAACTAGTAACCGAATCGTTCAACTACAACATGAAGTTCTCTCAATCTGAGATTTGTGGGAACATTGAATTGTCGAAGTCCCCTATTGTCCTTGTTACATCCATACTGACATTCCACGCATACCGAGAATTCCAGGAGTTGATGTTAAAGGAAGAGTCTTCATTCAAAAAAGTCATATCATCCTTTTCTGCTTCCCGCGAGAAATCCTCCTTACAGACCAACGTCTGGACTATGTGTCTTCCAGAAGCGCATGGGAAGAGACTCAGAGATCTTTTAGGGTATCACATTGTGGATGGGATCGTCAGTGATGTGTTATTCAACGAAGAGATCACCAACCCTATTCATGGTGAAGATTCAAGGGAGAACGAGAATAACAAGAAGAAGGTCGTGGACCTAGTAAAAAGATGGTTTGCTGAAGATAATTTCGTGTTCTCAAAACAATCCTTGAAGCCATCGAAGAGCAGTTCAGATGAGTTCAACTTACTCAAAGTACTAAAGGGCCACAATTGGTACTCAGGGGGAATCTGTGTACTGTCCTAAGGGTAAAGAGCCGTACTGCGGACCCTAGACTAATCTTGAAACTTTATGATCCAGTCAAACTAAACCTTTTGAAAACCGGTGACGACTTTCAGGATGATCAACTCCAGCCTTTGAATGATCTCCCATTCGAAGGAGAACTTCCACGTGGTTTTTACAGAAACATAAAGAACATATTGATCCAATGCTTTGGACGAGAACTGATGGTTTATCTAATATTGAGGGAAGCTTCTGAAAAAGAAAAGAACCGTGGTTATGATGGAATTGCGCCGGAACTAAAAGAGTATGGTTTTCTATTCAACAAGGATTTGAGAGCTGATCATGTCTCCAAGGCCACGTTGTACCATTTTACAAAACTAGAGAGTAGTCATCTGAACCAACAAGGCTTGTTTCTCCTTCTTGAACACATTGAAGCGGTTAAAGATCCAAAATCTTTGACAATGGAAGAGAAGAAACAGGTCTTGGATGATGGCCGTGCCAAACTGAAGCTCCTACATGGATTGATGATAGTCCAAAACGACATGAAGTGCGATAACTTTATAATTACGGAGAAGGGAGATGGGAATTTTGGTTATGAAGTCAAATTCATTGATTTCGGTAAATCAAGATTGGAACTGAAAAAGATAACCGATGATGCTAAAACTAGTAGCAAGAGAACAAGACCACAGGAATGGGAAGAAGAACAACCAAGCAAGAGGCAGATGGCCAATGAGGGTCTAGTCAACGAACCTGAAGATTGGGAAGAATGGGAACATTGGATGTTACCTTCGTCTAAACCAATAGAAAAGCAATTTGAAGAGGAGATTGCAGCCTTTGAAGAAGCCTTATGTGAAGTGTTCCACACAACAAAAGAAGAACTCGAAAAGATTACTCTAGCTAGAATTTCTTAATGAGAAGTCAATACTTATTATGTATTGATTGTAGTGGTAACTTTATAAGCCGAGCTTAGCAACAAATGGTAACAACGGTCAATTCAGGATGGATGGATTGGATGGATTGGATGGTTAGTCATGTTTATTCAGATAGATACAAATCAATTATTCACTTTTAGATATGAGGATAGAATGAATTACAAAGTACTGATGGGAAATCTGGGGTTATAGGGGAAGAAGGTATTCGCAAGAATGGATATCATATGGGCCAAATTGGGGCCGGAAGTCATATTATGAGTACAGAAGTCAAAGTAGAATGAATATTAAGCTTGTCAATATCTCTAGAAGAAGACTTACCAATGAAACAAATGCCGGTTGTCCTGTTAAGTTTACTGGGCTGCAGTTCTCTCTCAAGATATATGCTGTTTTAACGATCAACAAATCTCAGGGTCAGGGTTTTACTGCAAAGACCTGAACCCAGTTTAACAAAGAGGAGTCATTTTTACCAACACAAAAAGGCTGCACTGTGCAAAATTTCACCACTTTTTTTAATTCTAGGTATTATATCAATACACCATTAGTTGATTAAATCTGTCAGAGAACTGCCGTGTCATTATGATTTTGGTAGGGACAACACATGATTTTGTCTCCACAAAAACAAAAAAAAAGCTCCTTATAAAAGTATCAAATAAATTAAATAAATCAAGGAAATTAAGCCACCCTGAGAAACAACCTTGATATGAGACAAACACTACTCAGACTGGGCTCCCACGGTCCTGCCCCTAAATACGTCCGCCATGCTGCTCCGATTCCACCAAACATCCCTTTGGCGTCCAAGATCATTAGCAGGGGACTTGGTGCCACAGCCATCTTCTGGATCTTGTATCGTGTTAAGCAAGATGGGATGGTGATGCTTGTGAGTTTCCTTCTTTTTTTTTACTCTTTCCTGCTTTGTGTGTGTTCCCCTCGAATATTGGCTTAGACTAACACTGATATAGGGCTTGAAACATCCTTGGGACCATTAGATTGTAAGGTTTGCTCTAAAAGAGCTTCCAGAAGCAAATATATTTATCACCTGGTTTAGATGGTGTCAATTATTTATTCCTTATTTATTCGTTATGTCGTATACATTTTTAACTTTCATCTTCATCTTCACCTAGACCCCTATGTAGATGCTGAATCGATTAATTGGATCTCATATTGTGGAAATCCAAATATGTCTTTGCACTCAGCATCTCCTCTTCAATCTGCTCTCTTAGCGATGGACTCATACCTGGGTTGCCATCCAAAACACTTTGTAAGCCCTTGGAGAACCCATACAAGGTCATGAACTGTTCTCTGTCCTCCTTGGTATAGCGATGGATGGAATGGAACACCGAGTCAAGAAAAGCCTTATGAACAGCAGCCTCGATCTGGTCCTCCTCATACTTCTGCCTCTTGAGTTGCTCCAGCTCGTACTCAAACACTGGTAGCACTTTCAAGGCAAGATGGTTTCTGTATTTCATCTTATACTTAGACTTGTGTGTAATGACCCCCGTAGTGACACTGATGGCTCTCTTTGAGGTCGAATGGCCCAGGGCTGGGTGCTCCAGGAACAACGTGACATCTGGGCCAATATCAAGAGAGACTGAGGGTTTTCTGCGTGATGTCCTTGGTTCTTGTGGCGATTCTGATGGCAAGTCTGGTGGCGATTCGTCTATGTCATGATTCTCAAGCAAGTAGTCCTCATCGCCAATCTCTGGACTTAAGATGAAGCTATATGTGTGGCCAATGGAGCCCACGGGGTACTCTGTGTCGACTAGATGGGATATTGAGCTCATATCTTTGTTGCTCCTGGGTTTTCTCTTTAAAGAACCTTTGTCTTTGGTTCTTGTCCTTCTCCTTTATTAATTTCTCTTGCTTTCCTTATTAGCCGATATAGGAAGCATATTACAGAGATTATACATTTCAGCAAACAAAAATATTAAAACGTGTATTATCACTATTCTTTTACTCTTCATATTCTTGGTTGTCGTTTGGTGTCAAATCCCTCTCAAAGAAAGGCTTCATGACAGACTCATAATATGCTGGCTTTGGTTCGTAGCCTGCACTTTCCTTGACTTTTTCGAAGTAAGAGTCGTAGACATCTCCGTCATACTTCCCTATTGGAGCCCCTATGAAGAAGTCGGATAGGTTGAAGGCATCTGTCAGTGCAATGATATCCGGTCTCAACTTCTCATTCACCTCGTCGATCTTGTAGTTGATGGATTCATAGATGTCTGATCCCTTGATGATTTGCAAAGAGTAGAAATGCGCAATGTTTTCCACGGTGATATGAAGAGCATATAGTTTAGCTAATAAGTTCAACACAGGTTTTAATTCTGGCTTTGCTTCTTGTTTGATTCTGCTGACAAAGGTCTTCAATGTTGTAAGCTTCGTGTGAATCTTTGCAATGTCAAATCTATTAGAAGAGATCTTTTCAAATGACTTTTCCAAGTTATTTAGTTCTGTATTGAATGACTTGAACTTGGTGGCTCCTGTGATAATAGTCTTCTTGGACACAGACTCCCAAGCTTTAACTAAAGTATCCAAATCGTTCAAATCTTCAACATTCAATACCATTGAATCCAACTCATCATCTTTCAAGTACTTGGAATACTCACCAACCTCGCCACCATTGCTCAAACTCAAATAGTTTTGGATCAGGGCTCTACCACAACTCAAACTCAACACGTTGTTGTCACCTTCCCAAGTACATTGCACCACCCAGTCGTTATAAAATGGACCAAACAAGTTATGAGCAGAGTAACCATGACCGCCACAGCTCTGTCTAGCTTCTTCAATCAATTTACAAACCTCCCAAGTGGCAAACGCTTTCATACCAGCACTCAGGGCAAACAAGTCTTTCATATTTGGAATTGCGGCCTTGACATCACCTTTACTAATAATCTCTTGTGTCTTGTAGTTGAAATTCGTGACTTCTAAACTTGATGAATTGAAGGCAAAGATCGTGGCTAACAATGGGAATAATCTTCTTCTGTGGTGTGGGTAGTCAATCAATTTGTGTTCCAACCCTTCAGAATCTTTACCAAATTGTCTTCTCACAGTAGCATATCTCAAGGCAATGGTAATAAATTTCTTCCCCACGTTATAGGAGTCATTAACCATAGATACTCTACCATTTACCAAAGCTGTGTAACCTAGTTGTTCAAACTTTGGCAATGTGACATTTCCTAACTTGTCAATCTGGGTGAACTTACTCAACATGTTAAAACGTGGGATCTTGACATTTGAGAATTGTATCCAGCCATTATCAACACCGTCACGTCCCATCTTCTTACCAATATCACCAATTGACACTCCAGGCAGTAACTGATGACTGTTGACGTCTCTTAATTGAACAACAAAGTTCTTGACACCGTAATCTTTACCCCTGGAGATCAACCTGGCATAGACGACACAATGAGTGGCAGAATGGGCAGCACCACCGATCCACCATTTGGTGGCACCCAGATGAGGCGTATGAACCACAAATCCATCAATGGATTCATCAAAAGTGGCAGTTGTTTGCAAGTTGGCAACGTTTGAACCGTGTGTTAGCTCAGTCATACCGAAACAGCCAAAGAACCTGGACACATTCCCGGCACCTTTCTCCACGATCCAATGCTGGAACTGCTCAGAAGTTCCCAGAGCTCTCACGGTCTGTAAGAATAGGCCGATATGCACACCTAGCCTTGTATTAACAGCACCATCAACAATGGGCAATAAGTACATTCTCTGAACAAAAGTCCTCTCGTCCTCCTCAATCAAGTAAGGCAAAACTTTGGTCATTCTCCTGAAACACAGCTCACGCTGCTCCTTCCAGCTCAGATGGATGTTTGGAGCCTGGAAGACTGGATCCCTTTCGATCTGAAGCATCATCTTCTCCAGTTTGGCCGTCTCTTTGGGGCCACCATCCAGGAAATAGGTCAGTTCTCGGGAGTTAAAAGACGCTTTCTCTCTTTCCCTGATTCTCTGTTTAAGTAGCTCGGTTCTTTCAGTCATTTTGAGGCTGTTTTAAGCTCTGTTTCTGCTCTGTTTGCTGTGATCTGGAAAGTTTGACACATTTCCCAACTATTTATATATTTCTCCACACAAATTAACCGAGGCACATAATTTTAATCTGACACACACCAAACTACAAGTAATATCTAACAGTGTTTTCAGTACCACGAAAGGGTAGAACGTTTTTATAGAAAGATTCTCTCTAAAATCCTTGTGTGTGTTTTTTTATAGCTTTTTTTGCTCACTCTTCTGGCTCTTTTGGCTCTTTTGGAGCTCCAATATCACCAATTGCTCAGATCTTCTTCAAGCCACCAACTCTCTCTGGATCCAGGGCTCTGTTCAAGTCATCTGGCTGGAAGTCTTCCAGGGGCATCTTGTTCTCGTCAAACTCTGACTCTGGGTACTCGTCATCAAGCTTTGGAACACCGTTGAAAGCGACTCTATTCGGTGTAAACGGTCTTCTTAACAAAGATCTTCTGGAAATGATACCGTCGGTACTCAGTTCAATCAGTTTGGTGCTGATCTCTTCCAGTGGAACACCTTTTCCCAGTAGGATGGTGGTTAGCCCGGTGATACTTGGAGAACTCATAGACGTACCAGATAACAAGACTGGCTTCTCAATGTTCGAGTTCGATAAACTTTGAACCAGAACACCACTTGCAAAGATGTTGACACACTCGCCCCAGTTGGAGAAGGAGGCAATGTTGTCAGTACGGTCATCAATGGCACCAACTGTGATGGCAAACGAAGAGCTTGCTGGGCTGGTTAAACAGGCATCAACATTCGAGTTACCAGCAGCAACAACGACCAACAGCCCCGATTCAACGGCAGCTTGGATAGCCTGGTTCAAGATGTTGTTTCTGATCGCCCCTAGTGACAAGTTGGCAACACCTTTGACACCCTTCTCCTTTCTATCGTTAACGGCGAACTCCAGGGCTGAGATCACAGTGGTTAAAGAGCCTTGCCCAAGTCTGTCTAAGGCCTTCACTTCCACCAAAGTTGCCTCTTTGGCAACACCAAAGGTCTTTGAACCAATAATCCCTGAGACATGGGTGCCGTGCCCGTTCAAGTCACCTGGACCTTCATTGGTGAAATCAGCACCCAGGATAGCACGGCCTTCCAGATCTGGATGTTCCTTGAAGATGCCTGTATCAATGATGTAGGCATAAACCCCTTCACCTTTGTGAACAGAATCATAATAGTAGTTGACAGAAGCATTCAGAGGTAGCTGGCCCCTTCTTGATAGTCTGGCAAGGTGTCTTGGTGCCATGAACTGGGTCTCGTAGCTCAATGGTTCCTGGGGGTCATCAATGTGTGCACTGTAGTTCTCGTGCTCGTCCCATTCACCAAACTGTTCAAACCCATAATCATCTCCAGCTTCATCTCCAGCTTCATCACAGAGCTTGATGCCAAAGTCCGGGACAATATCAGCAACCAGAGGGTTCATCTTCAATCTCTGTATGACATCCTTGGTGAAGTTACCAGAGAACCCTTCAAAAGTACCAATGGACACCACCTTCTTGACGTATGGTCTCAAGTGGTTGGCAACCTTGATCTTGTCATCCATGGCCAACAAGCTCTGCAGAGTCGCAGGCTTCCTCAACTGAACAAAGTAGCCAGCATCAACCAAATCAACCAAATTAGCCACCAATAACACAGAAGTAAACAACACGAGCTTTAAATTCATAGCAAATTTTTTTGAATCAGCAACTGCAATTTCTCCACCAAAAGAGTCCTCAGAAGTATAGAAATCCAGAGTTTTGACCTCAAAAGAGTTTCAGGTTTTCAGGTCAACCACAAAGTCTTTTGGCACAAAGTCTTTGAACCACAAAAATGGGACGAAACTGGGGATGACACCTCCTTGCAGACATTTTGCAGCGGGAGAAATGGCTACAGTGGGTTAACACGTTGGTTAGAGTGTCATTTTCTTAGTTTCAGCTTGTGAAATCAGCTGTAAACATCCATTTGTAGCGTTAATTCATAACATCAACACTTTTTCTGTACCTACCAGAAAACATTGGATATCGATTAAAGGCAAAAAAAAAGCCCCAAATTTCAACTCTCGAGGCCAATCTGACCGTCTAAAAACGAACACAGAACAGGGTCAAAGGCCTTCAACCAAGCGTATAAACACTCCAAGAACAGGTATCTTCATCTTCCATCCCCAAATCCACACACCCCTTTTCCCACCCACATTTCTGCTGCCTTTTGCCATCGATAGACTCAAGAGAAGGACTCAACCCATGGAATCTCAAATAATCACCTATCGTGGCACCAGAATCCTCTGCATAGCTGAACTGAGGGGCCAATTGTCTCTGCTAAATGAACTGGCGGCCAGGCACAATGCCCAGGTGGTTCTTCACACAGGGAACTTTGGTTTCTTTGACGACGAGTCGATAGGGAAGATACATGAGAGTTACCTCAGACACATTGTTGCCTTCTCACCGTTACTGGGGCAGGACCTGGTTGACAAGATCAGCCAGCTGTCGCGAGCTCAAGGCGAGTACGTTGATCATGATGCCGATGCCCTGAGAGAGCTGCTGAGAAATGCTCAGATTAGTGAGCTGATGGACTTTGTTAGAGGTGTTAAAAAACTTGAGATAGCTGTCTACACTATCTATGGCATGGTTGAAGACCCTACGGTGCTTAACAAGTTCAAGCTGGGTCTATATTCTATCCCTAATTTGCATATCTTGGATGAAAACAACACCTACACTTTGAACATCAATGATGAAGTTGATCTATTCCTTTGTGGCATTGGTGGTTCGTTATCATACCAAAAGTTGTTCCATCAGGGCAATGTCGATGAAGATGTTGAAGAACTTGTTAGATCTAAGGATCTGATACCTATCGCAGGTGAACCTGGTAATCTATGGTTAACATTGGTTCAGATTGGTCAATTTATCAAAACTGTCGAGGCTAATTCTAAACAGAGTGACGTCAAGATATTCCTATCACATCCAGCACCGAGTAGAGAAGGTCTACTCGCACACGTGAGTGTCTATTTGAAGATTGATTTCACCATGTCTAACGGATTACACTTTTTATATCCGTCAAGTTTCAATGAGTTGAGTGTTTGTCCAAATTTCGAATTCTACAAACTGAAATTCAGTGATGCTAGAAACCAATTGAGTGCCATCTGGGTGAAAGTACAAGAATCTGTGGAATCTTTAATTCAAGATGATCCAAAACTCCAGGATTTGCTAACTGTGGCTTTGAACTCATTTGATAGAATCCCAGTTATTAATACCAAGAATGAGCAAGAAATCACACCATTAACGTTGTCCTTTGTGAAAAGAGATGTTAATTCAAATACCATCAGACTTCAAAGTGATGCTTATTATTTATCGTTTCAAAATCAATGGCATTTCAATCTATGTGACGTTTCAATTGGTAATGTGATCTTGAATGTTGAAGAAGGGAAAATTAAATTCGAAGCACAAGCCAGTGGATTCGATTTCAATTTCAAAAAGGATGGTTCTGAAATTAGAGAAAGAAAAAGTAATGGATTCAGAGGCTCAAGAGGTTCTAACTCTAGTATATCTGGATCAAATACCTTCAAAGGTAGAGGCCGAGAAAGAGGTGGGTTCAAAAGATGAAAATTTGCAAGAATGATAACGAGGCATAGCAGTATCTATACAGAATTAATGAAACTTTTATACAAAGAGTGTTCTCTTGTAGACAATCAATCTGCCTTACCTCTGCAAAATGATTTGGAATTTGAGATCTCTATAATTCCTCTTAAAAGTTCCCTCCATCTTTTTGTCTTGGGATACCAACGAAACAAAAACAATACTGAGACTTCTGGATGCACATTCTCAAGGACCTGAAAGTTCACAATGCATCCATTTTTTTAGAGGCTTTTGTAATAAGAAATCCCAAAGTTTTTCTGTAATTTGGGTAACTTGAAATCAAGCTTAACTAATCTCAACTAAGAACTCGATTCATAGGTTTCTAACTTCTCGGAATAAGATCACACAAGTCATTGAATGACTCTAAGTAATGGTGTTGATGCTATCTACACCTGTGCTAATATGCTAACTTGAGACAATAGACAACTGTGATGTTTTTTTCTAAGGGTCATCTGTGTAACTCTCGTTTGTACCATACTAAAGATCTCAGATCTGGCATAAATCCTGTCATTGGTGTAACTCCATGGTGTAACAGTGTAACAGAGTCCCATAGAAAAGCTTCAGTGGTTGTAATCAGCAGCTAATTTGCTTTTAAAATTGCAAAAGTCTCCCAATACTCAAACTTCCTTCACTGAACAGATATTCCATGAAGATATAAGTTTTTTTCACGTATATATTATAGATCTAGGAGTAGGTACTAGACATACGCCACTGAAAAGGTTTTTAATAATAAGTAATTACTTGTAAAAAGAATCAATAATATAATAATTTAATCTAAATAACTAAACTAATAATTCATACCGTCGGAGATATATACCGCGGCACAAAACCACGCTAGACTGTCTCTCTAAAAATTCGTTTCTTCTTCAACAAAGGATCTTTGGCCGAGTGGTTTAAGGCGTTCGACTCAAGATCGAATATCGTAAGATGCAGGCGTTCGAATCGCCTAGGATCCATTATTTTTTGATTTTTTTTATCTTTTTTTATCTGTGCGCCACCAGTTAATCAGCTTTTGCTGATAACCTCTATTGGGAGGTTTTAAGGTCTTCAAGCCGAATTGTATCCTTTCAGAGCTTCTTTGGTGAATCAATTTAATAGAAGCTTTGATGGAAATATAAAATCTGGAAAAAAAACAGATCAGTTAAAAGGCATAAAGAAAAACCGATTCAGAACTTTCAGAAAACAGCAGAATGACACAGGTGTTCAGTGCACCGGGGAAGGCTCTTTTGGCCGGTGGCTACTTGGTGCTGGATAGACAGTTTGACAGTTATGTGGTGGCTCTTTCAAGTAGGATGCATGCGGTTGTCAAGATCGAAGAACCAGCTTCTTCAACCACAATCATAGTGAAAAGCCCCCAGTTCCTCGAAGGTGAGTGGTCCTATGACATTGGGCTCTCAGATCTGTCGATTAGAGCGTCTGCAACCAATCCCTTTGTCTACAACACTATCCTTACTGTTCTTTCCTATTTCAAACCTACAACTAATATAAAAATCATAATCACCATCTTTTCAGACGCAGGTTACCATTCACAAGAGAACGTTGTCTCAAAGAGATCAGGCTCCAAGGTGTTTGCATACCACTCAGAAAAGATTACTGAAGTTTCTAAGACTGGTCTTGGATCATCAGCTGGCTTGGTCACGGTCTTAACCACTGCCCTATTATCACATTTCTCTAAAGACTTTGACATCACTTCTCCATCCACTTTGCAAACCATTCATAACTTGGCCCAAATCAGCCATTGCCAGGCACAGGGGAAAGTTGGATCCGGCTTTGATGTTGCTGCGGCCACTTTTGGCTCCATTGTCTACAAGAGATTCGAACCTTCCCTGATCAACAACTTGAAGCCATTGAGTGAGATCGGTTTAGAACAATACCACCGCCAGATTAGAAACTTGGTTGATGAAGTGGATTGGGATATCAAGAATGATAGGGTGACATTGCCACCAAAGATCAGACTAATCATGGGTGATATCAAAGGTGGGTCCAATACTCCTAAGTTAGTGTCTAAAGTATTAGAATGGAGGAAGACTGATCCTGAAAGTGCAGAGATTTATTCAAATTTGAACAACTCCAACTTGAAATTGATCGAGTCCCTGAATAACATCAATATAACATCAGAGGAGACCATCAATTATATCACAATGCACAATTCCTCCGAGATTCTTGCCTCTTCAGATCCAAAACTGTCATCATTCAAAGACATCATCAATGCCATCTCCACTATCCGTCACAACTTCAGGGAGATCACAAAGAGATCCGGCGCAGACATCGAACCACCACAGCAGACAGAGCTTCTTAACGAGTGTCTGAAAGTACCTGGTGTCCTTGCTGGCGTTGTTCCAGGTGCTGGGGGTTATGATGCCATCAGTTTATTAGTGTCTGAAGATGCCATTGGAAACCTACACAACTCTGCTAAATGCAACCCGATTTTCGCCAATGTTTCCTGGTTGAACCTCTCAGAAGAAGCTGAAGGTGTTAAAGTCGAAAACATTGAAAACTACTCTGAATTGCTATAGAATTAACCTAATTAAACTAATTAACTATTACAATTGTCTATTACCAGTCCAATCCGGGTAATTGGGTTTCACCCACCTTAAAATTTCCCGCCAAATTTCTCGAGTTTTTGTGACAATAACGAGTAAACAGCTGTAAAAACGAGCTTTATTCCAATCAGGTGGAGCCTCTCTACCCCCTTAAGGACCGCATTGATATTGCTCTTACAGTGGCTAGTTACTAATTTGTGCTTTTCCGCGTGTTTTTCCAGCTTCTTCCCTTGAAAATCTGGTCCATTAGTGGTATTCAAGGATTTCGACCATTGCCACTAGAAAACTAGACACAATCCATAGGAAACATGAACATTCTACGGACTCGCTGCTCACTACACCTCACGAGGTTGGCAAAGGCCCAAGCCCGAGTCAGGGCACCGCTTATATCCCGACACCTGAGCTCGTTGAGTCCTCTACGCTTTCAACAGTCCAACCGTGTCTTCAACTCCAAGGATAAAGAAAACAAGAAGGATGATAAGAAGGACGACAAGAGGGACAAGAAGGATGACAAGGACAAGAAGAACGAAATGTCCCCAAGCGACTATTTCAAGTCCAAAGAGTTCCAAAGAAGCCTTTACTTGACGGTCGGCTTAACAGTGTTCTTCTACTTGATCACTCCAACTGACACCGGTTCACAAAGTGTGCTAACATTCCAAGAGTTCAAGACCAAGTACCTGGAAAAGGGCCTAGTTGACAAAGTCTACGTGATAAATAAGTACCTTGTCGAGGCTGAGCTGAGACCGGAGGCTGCCGATAACAGATTTGCCACTTTTGGTGGTGGTAAACCATTGGTGGCCTTCACTATTGGTTCTGTTGATGTCTTTGAAGAGCAAGTTGATGAGATCCAAGACCGTCTAAGAATCCCGCCTGCTGAACGAATCCCTGTCCACTATGTTGAAAGAGCCTCTGTACTAAGTTATCTATTGCCATTCCTTCCAACTGTGCTACTATTAGGTGGTTTATTCTACATGACCAAAAGAATGCAAGGTGGGCCAGGTGGTCCTGGTGGCCCAGGTGGTATGTCCAACATCTTCTCCGTTGGTAAGAGTAAGGCAAAACTTTTCAACCAAGAAACAGATATTAGAGTCAAATTCAAAGATGTTGCCGGTTGTGATGAAGCCAAGGAGGAAATCGTTGAATTCGTTGAGTTCTTGAAGAAACCACAAAAATACGAGAGATTAGGTGCTAAGATTCCAAGAGGTGCCATTTTATCTGGTCCTCCAGGTACTGGTAAGACTTTGTTAGCTAAAGCTACTGCTGGTGAAGCCGGTGTCACCTTTTTATCTGTTTCCGGTTCTGAATTCGTTGAAATGTTTGTCGGTGTTGGTGCTTCAAGAGTCCGTGATCTATTTGCTACTGCTAGAAAGAAGGCACCAGCCATCATCTTTGTTGATGAAATTGATGCCATTGGTAAAGAAAGAGGTAAAGGCTCCATGGGTGGTAATGATGAAAGAGAGGCCACTCTGAATCAACTGCTAGTTGAAATGGACGGGTTTGAAGGCTCAGATCATGTTGTTGTTCTTGCCGGTACCAACAGACCAGACGTTTTAGATCCTGCTTTAATGAGACCAGGTAGATTCGATAGACATATTTCTATTGATAGACCAGATATTGAAGGTAGAAAAGCCATTTACAGAGTTCATTTACAAAAATTGAAATTGTTGATCAATAAAGATGGTGTTGTTGAAGAAAAAAATGATGAATTGAGTGGTAGATTGGCTGCTTTAACTCCAGGTTTCTCAGGTGCTGATATCGCCAATGCCTGTAATGAGGCTGCTCTAATCGCCGCTAGACATTCTGATGAATATGTAGAATTGAAACATTTTGAATATGCTATTGAAAGAGTCATTGCTGGTTTGGAAAAGAAATCTAGAGTTTTATCCAAGGATGAAAAGAAAGTTGTTGCTTACCATGAAGCAGGTCATGCTATTTGTGGCTGGTATCTAAGATTTGCTGATCCATTGTTGAAAGTTTCCATCATCCCAAGAGGTCAAGGTGCTCTTGGTTATGCTCAATATTTACCACCAGATCAATATTTATTATCTGTGGATCAATTTAAAGATCGTATGACCATGGCGTTAGGTGGTCGTGTATCTGAAGAATTACATTTCAAGTCTGTGACTTCTGGTGCCCATGATGATTTCAAGAAAGTCACCAACATTGCCGATCATATGGTGACCAAGTTAGGGATGTCTAAGAGGGTTGGTTACGTTTCATATGACGGTGATGATCAAGGTGGGTTCCAAGTGAACAAGCCATTTAGTGAAAAGACCTCAACTATCATTGATCACGAAGTTAAAGCGTTGGTTGATGAATGTTACAAGAGATGTAAAGATCTATTGGTTTCAAAGGCTGATGATGTTGAAAAAGTTACCCAATTACTACTGAAAAAGGAAGTATTGACTAGAGATGACATGGTTGAATTGTTAGGTCCAAGAGAATGGAAAGAAAATGAAACTTTTGAGAAATATTTGAATGGTGGTAAGGAAGAAGAGTAAGAATAATTCAACAACTTGATTGAACTACAATCAAAAAAAAATACTCTGTACATAGATTATGATAAGAAGAAAGAATTTATGCCTTTGATGTAGAAAATAGAAATCTGTTTTTTTTTGAGAGACTTTAGCTGCTGTACTGTGATGGTGGGATAAACAAAATCGTGCCCTTTTCCCCTAGAAAGTTTCCTCTTCAATGTTTATATCAGCTTCGATATCTTCAGGAACTTGAAAGCCTTCTTCTGTGTTGTATAAGATTTCTTGGACTTTGATCAAGATGTCCTTCAATGATGGATGTTCTTGAGTTTCATCCTTTAACAGATCGTTCGTGGTCTCCGTGAGGATTTCAATCTCTCTCAATTTGTTAAAGTAAAAATTTCTTTCTGTTTCAAGGGTATCTAATGCAACTTTGTATTCTTCAAGTTCGACATTTGCTTCTTGTAATTGAGCCCTTGTCTGGTTCAAGTCATTTTCCAATTGTTTATTCACAGGGTTTGATAGTGAGGAGACCCTAGATGATGGGTTTGAAGGAGGTCTTGATGTTTGACTTGACACTCTGGATCTTGGTAATGGATTAGATGTGGATGTGGATGTGGATATGGATGAGTTGGAAATCGGTGTTGTACGGCGTGACGATTGTGTAGAGACGGAGGGGGCCCTGGAGGATCTGACACTGGCACTGGCACTGGACGGAGTGGAGACAGGTGGTGGGATGTATTTCCTTCTAGAGTTTGGATCGTATTGGGATTCGTCCTTGTTCTCTTTCCAAAACTTTCTAATCCATTGGAAAAACTCCAAATTGTCCTGGAATTTACACTTGATCAGACGGTCCACGGGTATGGCCTTGCTGATTCTGTGTCTTTGGCACGCGCTCTGGAGCACTTTGTAATTGTTCAGGTATTCGTACTCTTTAGTGGCGTCGAATTTGACTTTGCCCATTGGAACATCCAAATAGATGGAATCGATGATTTGACAATATGCCGCCCCAGTGCCCAGCTGCTCCACTTTGGTATAGTTCAGGTCCAGCAGGGCGTTGACCCAATTCAGCAGATCGACACGTGACTCGCCAGACATGGTTCCTGTGTGTGTATTTGGGTGAATTTGGTGGCGTTTTGGGTGAATTTGGTGGCGTTTTTAGTTGTGTTTTGGTGAAGTTTTGGTGAAGTTTTGGTATTTTTATAAACAAAAACCCGCGAAAGTTCCCCGATTTGGTCTTTAGAAGAGTTCTCTCTTGGATGGAGCTCAAAAAAGGGGGCAAAGATTGGGATTATGGCTTTTGAAAGGGGTTTCCAAGTGTTGGAAACTTACAGGAGATGTCTTTTTTCCTTTCTTTTTTACTCAGAAGAGATAGCATATGAAAACTTGTAGTGTTTTTTTTTTTTTTTTTTTTTTTTTGAACAAATTATAACAAATTATATCTAAAATATATGTAATCACATACTTATTCATATCTTTTGTGTGTTTCCAATACCCCGTACACATTCCATAAACATAAACATAAACATAAACATAAACATAAACATAAACATAAACACATCATAAGACCATGTCTGAGCAACCGAAATGTCCAGTAGACCACTCAGCCAGAGAAACTTGGTTGAAAAACGGTGATGTTAATCCTCATAAAGGTTCAAAGGTTTCTCAAGTTACAAATGAAGATAATATTGATAAATGCCCCGTGGACCATACAGCCCGAGCCAAATGGGCGGAAATGAGTAACTCCACCTCCAAAGTGATAGATGGCTCCATGATTAATACCGATTATGAGCACTCTTCGGACAATTTGCCTGAAAAGCCAACTTATCAAACAAATGTTCAATTACCTGAAGAACGTGAGATTTCAAGTATACCAAGAACAGGGGCTGATGGGAATTGGATCTATCCTTCACAGAAACAGTTTTTTGAAGCTATGAAACGTAAAAATTGGGAACCTAGTCCTGAAGATATGAATACAGTGGTACCTATACATAATGCTGTTAATGAAAGAGCATGGAATGAAATCTTAAAATGGGAGGATAATAGAGGTTCTAAGAAATGTGGTGGTTTACAATTGACAAGTTTTAAAGGTGATTCCAAAAAGATGACACCAAGGGCTCATTTTTGGTATGTCTTGGGTTACAATAAGCCATTTGATAGACATGATTGGACTGTCAATAGATGTGGTCAAGAGGTTGACTATGTTATTGATTTCTACACTGGGAAACCAAATCCAAGAATGCCAGGTATGGCTAGTTTCTATTTGGATGTTAGACCAAAGCTGAATAGTGTTGAAGGTGTCAAATTAAGAATACAAAGATTTTTTGGCTTTTAGAATATATATAGAAAAGTGAGGAGATCATTAGATTATCATCAAGTTATAATGATAATGATTGTATATAGGTTTACAAAGATTTTTCTTTTTTTTTATTTTAATATGTACAATACAGATATATTTATTATCATTTCATTATATGAGCAAACAACTTTTTTTATTATGGTCTACCAGCAAAAGCACCACTTGAACCCAATTTTTGCATGTTTTCACCAACTTTAACGTTGACTTCAAAGTATTTGGCAACACATCTATCGATACATAGTGATTCGTTTTTATTTAAATCACCGTCATAGTTTTGGGTATTGATACATTTTTGATGACAATTGTCAACTAATCTATTGAACATATCGGTGACCAAGTCTAATTCCGCTTCGGCAGCCTGGATCTTTTGGGAAGAGTTTGGTTGTGGGGCACCACCTAAACCTAGAAATGACATTGTGTGGATTGTTTGAGCGATGAGAGAGGAGTGAAAAGAGGGAAAAGAGGGAAAAGAGGACTCTTTTTTAACTTTGTAGTTGTTTTCTTTTGATAACTGAAAAATTGTTAAAAATTGCCGGGATTACATAAGCGATTACATAATACAATATTTGAAAAATTACAAAATGGGTATCATTTTACAGTAAATGATCCGTTGAATTCAATTTTGTTACTTTTAAATTGAAAGCGTTACTGAATCATCTACTAAAACACCAAATATTTTATCATTTTCATTCATTGTCTTTTTCACAAAAAAAAACAAACAAAAAAAGCGCGAAGATTTTTTGTTGTTTTTTTTTTTTTCTATTAAAATTTCATTAAAATTAAAAAGAATTTGCCCCCAAAAATTCCACCAAAATTTCATTTCCACAAAAACAAATCAATTTTTGTTAAAAGAAACAGAAAAGAGAAAAGAGACAAAAATGGCTGAAATTAAGAGACATATAAAGTCCCAAAGTGCTTTTGTATGTATTCACACAATGAATTCCCTTTGTGATTTATTTGACGAGTTTGGGTGAGAACTTTGCAATTGGTATGGGAAAAGTGCCTGCTTTTTTTTTGCTGCTTTTTTCTTTGGTGGTTTCAATGAAACGTGTTGTCTTGCAAACCGCTGAATTGTTTCTGATAGTTGGTGGGAGAGAAACTAGAAGTGAATCTGCCTATGGTTTTTAATGGGTCTTCTTTTTGATGGTTGTGTTGGTTGTGTTGGTTGTGTTGGTGCCAGAATTGGGTGACATCTTTACCCCCCCTGTGCTGCCTGTTGCTTTCCAAACTTTGGGTCATTTATACCAACCCCCTGATGCAAAAGAAAGAAGATTTCTTACCCTGTGACCTTTGTGACCTGTGTGACCTGTGTGTTTCATGCCACTGACACAACCTGTTCTCTCATCCTTACACTCTTTGATTGAATAAAATTACTAACAGCAACCCCCCCTTACAGGCCTTTGACAACACCACCACTTCCGTCGCTGCTAGTCAAATGCGTAATGCCTTGAACAAATTGGCTGACACTGTCCAAGACAAAGAAGAACAAGTCAAGTTTGAGAATGAAATGGATACCTTTTTTGCTTTATTTAGAAGATACTTGACTGACAAGGCTGCTGGTACAACCTTGGATTGGGATAAGATCAGATCTCCATCTCAAGATGAGGTTGTTGATTATAAGCAAATCAGTTCAACCGATTCCACTGATAACTTGTCCAAATTAGCTGTCTTGAAATTGAACGGTGGTTTGGGTACATCAATGGGGTGTGTTGGTCCAAAATCTGTCATTGAAGTTAGAGATGGTAACACCTTTTTAGATTTGGCTGTTCGTCAGATTGAACATTTGAATAGACAATATGATTCTGATGTTCCATTATTGTTGATGAACTCTTTCAACACTGATAATGATACCCATCAAATCATTAGAAAGTATGGTGGTCACAGAATTAGAATTAGAACTTTTAACCAATCCAAATACCCAAGAATCTTGAAGGATTCATTACTTCCAGTTCCAACTTCTTCTGAAGATGATATTAACGCTTGGTACCCACCGGGTCATGGTGATTTATTTGAATCATTACATGCTTCAGGTGAATTGGATGCCTTGATTGAACAAGGAAAAGAAATCTTATTCATCTCTAATGGTGATAACTTGGGTGCTACTGTCGATACCAAAATCTTGAACCATATGATCGACACCAACTCTGAATATATCATGGAATTGACCGACAAAACAAGAGCCGATGTTAAAGGTGGTACTTTAATCAATTACAATGGTCAAGTTAGATTATTGGAGATTGCTCAAGTTCCAAAGGAACATGTTGAAGAATTCAAATCTATCAAGAAATTTAAAAACTTCAATACCAACAACTTGTGGATCAACTTGAAAGCTATCAAAAGATTAGTTGAATCCAACTCCATTGAATCTGAAATCATTCCAAATGGTAAAGCCATTACTAACAAGCAAGGTCAAGAAGTTAACGTTTTACAATTGGAAACTGCTGTTGGTGCTGCGATTAGACATTTTCAAGGTGCTCATGGTGTTGTTGTTCCAAGAGCAAGATTCTTACCAGTCAAGACTTGTTCAGATCTATTGTTGGTCAAATCTGATCTATTCTATTTGGAACATGGTGCGTTGAAATTGGATCCTTCAAGATTCGGTGCTAATCCATTGATCAAACTTGGTACTCACTTCAAGAAGGTTTCAAACTTCAACCAAAGAATCGCCCACATTCCAAAGATCTTGGAATTAGATCATTTGACCATTACTGGTAATGTTAGTCTAGGTAAAGGTGTTGCCTTGAAAGGTACTGTTATCATTGTTTGTCAAGATGGCCAAAGAATCGACATTCCAAACGGTTCTGTTTTAGAAAACGTTGTTATCACTGGTAACTTGACCATCTTGGAACATTGAGCTGCTTTAACTTTGTCATTTGTCATTGCATTTATTGGAATATGTTCATTCTGATATTTTCATCATCTTTTTATTTGCTCTATTCTTATCGTTCATTTTTTTTATTATGTTTTTTAAACACACCTTTACTTTTTTTTTGATGAATCATACATTAATCAACTTTCATGCTCTCATCTGCTATTTTTATTATGTATTGACCTTTTATATCATTATAAAAATCTTTTGGTCTTTTTGAAATCCCAAAAAAACAACAGTAATCTTTTCTGCCAAAACAAAACGGGCAAGCTATTGTGACAGAAATCGGTAAGGGACACATCATAGTTACCATATACGTTTCAGCTGATAACCCTGTAGATTAGGTTAGATCTTCATTGATAGAGGGCACAAACTACGACTTCGTTGTAGCAAAAATAAAGAATAAATAATAAAGAATGGACACACACGCTGAATTACTCTTCATCTCATGAGTATAGCTAGTTACCACTAGGCGAGGACTTCCCTTTAGCCCAATATATAGCATAAAGAACTAACGTAGTAATTGCTGGAATTGCTATCGACCACCATGATCTCTTTCCTTTCTTCTGCTTTTCTTGGTCTTCGATCAATCTTTCATCCTCTCTTATCAATCCTTTCACCACTAGAATGTCTTGTCTCAATATCATATGAAACTCTTCCTGTTGTGGTCTATGACCCTGTGTTGGGCCTGGGAGGATTTGTAACTTCCCAGAAAACAATCTCTGGGAAGTCTCTAGCAAGCTCTCCATCGATGAGCTGTAGCCTCTGTGGATGTTCACGCGCAAAGTGGCGTTTTTATCATAGCCATTTCTTCTAGTGTAAAGAACCAAGGCAGTATTGATCTCGCCTAGTGTCACAGCAACAGCAACACACACATTTTGAGGAAAATGGAAACGTCTAGTGACCGTGTTCAAACCAAATTGGATAAGTGTGGTGTTCAATAGCTTCTTTAACTGTTTCGTGTTTTCACCTTGAATGTACACCTTCACAGTAAATTCCCTTTGTGAATTACCGACAGCACCATTTGGGACATTTTGGTAGTCCAATGACCCAGTAACTAAAACAGTACACTTCCAAACTGATATCACCGTGTTTATATGATCTTGCATGAAGTCATAGTTGTAACTGGTTATATACCTGAGACGTTCAGCCACTTCTATGGTGGTCCACTTGACTTCTTCTTGTGCATGGTCTTGTTCACCTGGTTCACCTTGTTCACCTTGTTCACCTTGTTCAGCTTGGAATGGGTGAAAAACTTCATTGTAACAGATGATGGGATCGTCAATGATTTCCAACCGAAACTTGTTTGTGGACTTTTCCTGTTCCATCTTGTTAGAACCACCAGACGTGTTTTGAATCCCAGAGGTACCATGTGAGGAGAAGGACAGTTCTCTTCAAGAATTGACCACTTTTCTCAGCTTTTTTTCAGATCAACCACAAAATCAAAAGGCCACAATCATGTTTTGTAACTAGGGCAACAGGAAGGAACTCTTTTTACACCTTGTAAAGTAGTTGGGCTCCATGTTTATCTTTAAAATCCAACCTAACTTGCCCCAGAAACTTTCGGGTTTACAAGCATAACCCTTCTTGAGGTATATGTTATCTGCAAAATTTCCAACCTCATCAGACTTTGGATTTGTGAACAAATGAATTACTCTAGAAACCTTCAAGCGGCTGGCTCCCGAGTCATAATAATTCCCCTTAGGAATAAGTTCGGGGCGATGGAACAACCATTGAATAACATCTTGCTTACACGACCACTTCCGTATAACGTACATGTCTTGTGGTCTGTATCGTCTTTGTCTTATAAGTCTCATGAACTCAAATGAGTACAACAAATCCTTCGACAAGAAATACTTTGAAGGTCTGTCTCCTAGAAAGTTCAACACATCAAAAATGAAAAAGTCACCTTGTTTACGAACAATTCGTCTTACCTCCCTCTCGTCGATATATGTCTCGTTGATATATGGGGTTCCGAATTGCCTCACTAAATATTCACTTCTGAAAAGATAAAAGAAAGAATCCGTACACCGGCTGAGCAGCTCCACAGTCTCATCTTTTAAGACGTTTGTGGCCTTTGGAAATGTCGGGAATAAGTGAAAAGGGGAAATATAGAGAACAATTGACACTTTCCTTGCTATTTGTCTCTTCAAGTAAGGGTATGAATTCAACTCTGCCCACATTTGGAGATGTCTATTTGTGTAATCACCCTTGAACTCAAGAAAGCTTATTATGCACTCAGATATGTGTAGTGGAAAGCGTGGTATTAGTTGCATAGCTGTGTGTGGCCCTGAAATTGGTGAATATCTTTAAAACTAAAAGTCAAATGGCCTTTATTCTTTATTCCCCTTAGTTTTCTTTTTCTCCCTCTGCCAAAACACCACGGGCAAGCTATTGTGACAGAAACTGGTAAGGGGCACATCATAAGTTAAACCGATGGTACAGACTAGAAATAATAATGTTGGATCTTTAGATGAAGAATATATACGCATGAACCATACAACAGGTGTCATTATCAATGTTCCTTATCATTAGGATCAATTTTGAAGATCTTATCAGGATTCAACAATCTATGAGGGTCCAAAGACAATTTGATTCTTCTCATCATATCCACTGGTTCCTCACCTAATTCCTCTAGTAAGAACTCTCTTTTACCGTACCCGACACCGTGTTCACCGGTACACGTACCATCTGCATCAATGGCCCTTTTCACCATATTACCCACCAGTTTCTCAGCAATGGCTCTTTGTTCTGGGGTGTATAATAAGAAGGCATGGAAATTCCCATCACCAGCATGGCCAACCAATGTGGCTGTTAGCCCAGATTGGGCCATATCTTGTTTTGTATCTGATAGCACCTGAGCCAATTTGGAAATTGGCACTGCGACATCGGTGGTCCAAATTTGCATATCAGGATGTTGTTGACGGCCTTGGTTGATGGTGGACCATAGTGCCATCTTTCTAGCCGACCAAAGTTCTGTGATCTCCTCTTCAGATTTGGCAAATTCAAAAATATGAGAGTGATTCTTTTCAGAGATAAATTTGACTTCATCGATGACCTCTCTTAACACATTTTTGTTTGATGCACCTAACTTGAAGAACAATGTTGTCTTCTCAACCCAAGTTCTTGACGTTTCACCTGACTTGTTGACTATCTCCATCATCTTATCATCCAATAGCTCCACAGCATTAACTTGGATACCATGTTGAACGATATCAGCGACTGTGTTGGAAGCATCAGTGATTGTAGGGAATGATACCACGGCAACTGTTTCTTGCTTTGGTTTGACATGAAGTTTTAAAGTGATTTCAGTGACAATACCCAAAGTACCTTCAGACCCAATGATCAATCCAGTTAAGTTATAACCAGCCGAAGATTTTCTAGGACGATGCTTTGTCTTCACAACAGTTCCATCTGCGAGAACAACAGTCAGACCAGCAACGTTTTCCTTCATTGTACCATATCTTGCGGCATTTGTACCTGAGCATGAAGTACCAACCATACCACCGATTAGGGCACCAGGGCCAGGATCAGGCCCGAATAACAAACCTTGTTCACGTAAGTAGTCATCTAGGTCTTCCCAAGAGACACCAGGCTGTACCACCATGTCTAGATCTTCCTTGTGTAGTGCAATAACTTTAGTCATATTCCTTGCGAAATCAAGGGTAACAGATGGGGTGCCAGTAGTGGCAATATAATGACCTTCAAGAGAGGTACCACCTGAGAATGGGATAGTTGGGATTTTGTATTTGTAAAGGATCTTCATGATTTCTGAGACTTCTTCAGTGGTTGAAGGGAAAATGACGATATGTGGTCTTTGATCCTCTGTAGCGTGATGGGAATTGAAGTATGTGTCTGAATGGGAGTCCAATTCTGATTTTGAAGTGGCAATATTGTCCTCACCGACAATCTTGATGATCTCTTCTTTGGCCTTTTGGAAATCTTCAATGGTACCATATTTAGCTGGTGTAAGATCAGATAACTTTGTGGTGGATCCCTCCGGGAAAAGGGTCTTGACTTCATTAGCGATTGATCTGCCAGAAAACGAATATGAAGCGATACCAGCGCCCAGCAGAGCAGCAGCAGCAGCAGCAGCAGCAGACCATATTTTCAACGACGGAGAGGATACTTTGGCTCTGGAAGTGAAGGATCTCTTGAATGTTTGGGAGATGGCACCCTTTCTTATCACTCTGGAACCGGTAAACATCGGGGGCAACAACTGGCGAAGAATGGCACACTGAATATTCCTGGGATGAGTGGAAATGGCCTCTAAGATCCAAACAAAGTGGGATTTGTGCGGGTTTATGTACTCTTTTGTGGACAAATGCGAATGACTACAGATCAGATCTTTGTTGGTTTATTTAGAAAATTTCCAGTCACTGTATAAAAGAAAAAGAATAGAAAGAGCCATCTCATCTGCTAGCTATTTTACAAGGGAGCAAACAAAGACAAGGCGAGTTTTTAACATAGAAGAATGGATTGATAAGAACAAAAGAAGTATCCTCTGCTAAACATGCGTCCCTTTAGCTCTTTAGTGTCTCTGATTAAAGTGCAATTTTGTTTCTTCATCTTTTTATGATCAAGTCCCGATTTCAGTGGGGGTTCAGGCCTAAAACATACACAAACTCTGGGGTAAGCGTCTCAGAGAAACGGGAAACGGGGAGCGGTAAAGGCCAGTCGGAGCCTAGAAGTGGTCCAACATGAACACCCATACAACTTCTTTAGACGCCTCCAAATAATTGAAATGTTGTAGTCTTTTCCCCCAGAATCCCCCACGAAAAAATAGGCTGTGTAATATATATAGCTTGCTGCTCCACTTGACTGGCAGGTCAAGAGCCTAAAAGGCTCGGATGGACGGAAACACGGAACGGTTTAAAAGTAGACTGTAGCGTGTAATTAGATTGGTACCTTTTGACGTCTGACTTTGTTGTGGAAATCTGGGGTTAGTCAAGTTTTAATGTCCAACAGGAGTGAGAAAGTGTGTTTATTAAGAGATATTTCCTTTCACGGCCTACAAACTCCTCTTTTTAACCAATTCTATATTCTGGAGAAGACATCCTACACCACAGCGAGATCGACATCCGATTTTCTTTGATGGTTCTTCCTTTCTGTATTTGTATTGGTTTCTCTTGATTTTACTAGAATTGAAAACATTTTTCCCGATTTTCAAAGGCTTCACAGCCTAAATTTGAAATTTCATCGCAACTTTTGACAACAAACAAATAAATAAACAACAGCAAACCCAGAACAACGAACCCAGAACAGTGGCTGCTAATTAGTGCAATCCCCTCAGCCAGCTACAAGGAACATAAGGAATTCAAGTATATCATGGCCCCTGCACAGCTGCCCCTCCAGACGGGCGTCCTGCAGACCGCTGACTACGTTGTCAGTGTCCGCTTCCCTACAAACAGCAATGGAGAGCCCACGGACAAGGCTCAGGCCCAACTGCAGCAACTACTGGCCAAGTTACGCTCAATTGGCTTCCACTCACAGGCCAGGGCCGGTACAACCAGCGCGCTGCTGGTATTTGTCAAGGCGGATGATGCCGCCCTGTTTAAGGCGGTCAAATCCCAGGTGCTGAAGGACTACCTTTACGGCTTGAGCCCTGAGATCACGGACGATTCACAGCTGGCTGAGACCCTGACTGCTACCGAGAAGCTGCGTGTTGTGTATGAGCTGCTGACCGTCCCTGAGTCCGACGGTGGCGCTGGGATCACTCCAGGCACCGGCTCCTGGGAGTTTGTTGACAAGATTATCCCAATCCATGACTACCACCAAAACAAGGTACTGTTGAAGCAGTGGTTGACGAAGCCCCTGATCGACGAACATGACCTTTTGACCATCAGGGAAATCGCTGGTGAAAAGGTTGCCTTGTACTTTGGCTTTCTAAGATTCTACTTCTTATGGCTATTAGTCCCAACTGCTCTCGGTTTGATCTCTCACTTGTTCTTCAAGAGATTCTCCATCATCTTCACCATCTTGAACTCCCTATGGGCCATCATTTTTATCAATGCCTGGAAGAAGAAAGAATCCGTCTATGCTGTACAATGGAACACCAAAGGGTCTTCGAAGATTGAGGTCAGAAGAGCCGATTTCATTGGTGAAGTTCCAACCACTGATCCGACTACAGGCCTGGCAACCACTTACTTCCCAGAATACAAGAGAACTTTTAGAAAGATTTCCTTCATCCCAACTGCCATTGTTGCTGGTACAGCTTTCTTCAGTTTCCAAGTCCTATGCTTCTTTATTGAAATTTTCTTGACCGAAGTCTACCAAGGCCCCGGTAAGATCGTCTTGGCCCTTGTTCCAACAGTCATGATCGTTGTTGGTGGTCCAATCATCACCAGTGTCTACCAAAAATTCATTGACAAGGCTGTGAAATGGGAAAACCACGAGACTCAATCCTCATATGATTCTTCTGTCACTGAAAAGTTGTTTGTTCACAACTTTTTGGGTTCTTACATCCCATTGTTCATTACCATCTTTGCCTACTTACCATTCGGTCACATTATCAACAATTACTTGCCACTTATCCACGGTTACTCTTCAAGGTATGGTATCCCTGTCGTCCAAGAAAAGTACCAGATCAACAGTGGTCGATTGATTGATCAATTTGAATTTTTCTCAAAGACGAGTTTGATTGTTGGTTTCTTGCTAGAAAATGTCGTTCCTGTTGCTACCCGTTTATTGAAAGAGCGTTTAGCTAAGGGTAAGACTGACTACATCTCTTTGAATGATGCCCCAGAAGAAACTGAATTTCTGAAGGAGGTGAGAAAACAAGTTGCACTACCTGCGTTTGATGTCAATGCTGAATACAGAGAACTTGCCATCAACTTTGGTTACTTGGTCATCTTTGGTCCAGTTTGGTCATTGGCTCCATTATTCTCATTGATATCAAACTATGTTGAAATCAAAGGTGACCTGGAAAAACTACTAGCTGAAACTTCGAGACCTGTTCCAACAAAATCTGAGACTATTGACCCATGGAACACCAATTTGAAATTATTGACTTGGATTGGTACGTTGGTTGGCCCAGTCACCACGATTTTCTTTAAACAACAAGATAACTATTTGAACTCTTCAGCTTACAACTACTTACAATCCTCAATCAATGTTCCAGGTTGGAAAGCCGCTTCTGCCGCTTTGATTTCAGAAAACATTTCAATTGTGTTGAACGTTATTGTTGAAAGATTATTCAAAGCCTTCAACACTCAAGCGGAACAAGAACACACCGCAAAGACTTTGAGGCTACGTCGTTCTTATGTTGAGTCTTATGCTAAACAAACCTCCTTGGAAAAAAGAGATATTGTTCTAGATCCATCTTCCGCCGTTTGGGCCAAGTTTAAGGATCAACAAGTGTTAAAACAAGCCTCTACTATTCCTGTTTATTTGAAACAAGCTAAGGACGCACAAATCAGTATTGAAAAATCTGAAAAGGACAAGACCAACCCTATACCTTCTGCACCTTCCGCTTCAATTGAATCTGGTAATGGTACTGCTTCTGGTTCTCAAAGATTCGCTAATGACTCCACTCTTCAACCACGAACTGAGAAAGAATCCACCACTGCATCCAAGACGGTTCCTGGTACTAGAGCCCCAGTTGAACAACCTGCTACTCCAATCACACAAACCACTACCGATTCTCCAGTTTCTGCTCCTCAAAAGGAAGTGAGCACTGCTGTTTCTCAAGAATCCGGTTCTGGTGTTAATAATGGTGTTGTTGCCCGTTCTACCCCTGGCACAGCTGTCACTGCTTCTTCTGGCGCTGAGGAAAAGGTCACTGTATCACCTTCTCCTTCTGAGAGATCATCATCATTGAAATCCTCAAAGACTAAATCAGATGGTAAGAAGAAGAAAGGTCTATTCGGTTTCGGTAAAAAAGAATCAAAGTCTGTTGGAAAAGCTGTCAAGGAAGATGCATTGAAGAATGGGAAACAATTTGAAAAAATTGGGAAGGAAGTCAAAGACGGTGATTTCACTGGAGCTAAGGAAAGTGCTAAGGAAATTGTTAAGGACGCTGAAGCCAATCCTGACCATTATGCTGGTAACACTAAAAAAGCCATAGAAGCTACTAAGAATGAAAAGAATGTTGAAAGTGCTCCAGTTGAAAATCCTCCAACGAGTAAAAGAGACCCTAGATTTGCCGGTATTGCTTCCTCTGGTGCCCCTGTTGCTGATGGTGTCACTACCACTACTGGTGAATCCAAATCCGACGCTGAATCAAAATCTGCCCACATTGATAATGGTACTATTGCAACCCCAAGGACTTCCATTGCAGGCGTTGGTGAAAGAAAGTCCATGTACAGTGTGGATTCTAGAAAGACTGGATTGACTCCAGAGAGTCTGGTCTTAAAGAACTCTAGATTTGCTTCTGATGGAGTTAGTACCAAGACAACTCCTTCCAAGCTCGCTACGGCTCCAACTGTGAAGGCCCCTGCCGCCAATGGCGAGTCCAAGAAACCTGTTCTAGAAACACCATCTGTGTCCGTTGTTGATGAAACTGCTCCTGTTAAGGTGTCAAATGATTCGGTCGCTACTTCTTCTGCTTCTGGAGTTGGTGCAGGTGCAGGTTCCGGTATTGATGCTCCTGTCAATGGTGAAACTACTGAAGAACCAAGAGAAACTGCCAGTGCTGCCTCCAACTCTTTGAAAGCTCCAGAGATAGAACTTCATAACAACTCGTCACGGTCTGTGAATGGAGCTACTCTACCTCCAAACTTTGGCTCCAAGAAATCCTCTTCTTCATCTGTCGAAAAAGTTGAAGATTCCACTTCTGCTCCTATTGAATCCATTGATGAATCCAAGAAACGATCATCCACTGGTTCCTCATTGGCCACTGCTGGTATCCCTGTGTTGAGCTCTAAAACCAACGAGAAAGAGACTTCAAAGAAATTCCCTGGTCAGCAAACCGGTTACACTGGTGCCACAGGTGTTGATGCATTTGCTGCACAACCAAGAGTTGCTCTAGACAACGTCACTACCACTTCCATCCATTCTGAAGCCAACGGTCACAAGACCCTGGACCCTGCTGCTGCTACTGCTGCTCAAAAGAAGTCAGTACCAAGCAAATCCCCATCAAGAGTCCCAGCTACTAGTGATTCTCATCCAACAAAGACTCAAATTGATGATTCTGAGCTGAAACCTGCTTCAGGTGTTGGTGCCATTCTTGGTGGCCAACCATCAGATTTGGCTAAAGAAGGTCAACATGGTTACTTGGATCAAGCTAAAGAGTATGCGGGTAATGCTGGTTCTAATTTGAATGATTATGTTCAAAAGGCTGCTGAAAAGGTTGATGACTATGCTCAAGGTTCAAACAATCAAATTGTTATTCAAGGCAATGAATACATCCAAGGAGCTGCTCAAACGTCAGACCAGATAACTAACAATCAAGCATCGGTTAAAACCAGCAGTAAACCAAATACCCCAAGTAAGAAATCGTCCAAGACCAGTTTTGATCAAAATCCAGCTTATCACCAGTTTGTGAACAAGGCTGCCCTTGGTGAAACCACTCCGACTCAACCTTCTGCTCCAAGTTTCCAATCTGATGAGGCTTCAGCTTCCTCTCCAAAGAAAGTAAAGAGAGGGTTGTTTGGCACCATAAAACATAAAGTTAAATCCAACCACAGCACTCCAAACAAGAACACCCCAAAGAAGCACTAGCCCTTCTTCTTTTTTTTGTTGTTGTTTTTCTTCGTTAAAGGAAAAGAACTCGTGATACCCGTTTTGACATTGTACAATATACAAAAACATTAATTTTTAAATTAAAAGGAACGTTGTATAAGTATTTAACTCTTTACTATATCGACTCTCGCTCTGTCCCAAACATCATGTAAGTATAGATCACTATCACCATCACCATCACCATCACCACCTTCCACTTTAGTCAATTTGTCAAAATCTGGCTTCTTTAAGGTTAATTCCACAAAAGAACCAGGACCATTTGGTCTCATGAAGACACCTGGATTGATGACAAGGACATTTTTAACGATTTTAGCAAAGAATCTAAGTTCGGATGGGATGATTAGGATATCTGGAATTGTGTCGTTGAACTCAGTTAGACCTAGGTATGGAACATCCAAATCAGAACCAGGCAATTGTTCAGTGATCTCATCACCATTTTCAAGTTTCCTCTTTCTTGTTCGAGTTGAGCCTGGGAACAATGGATAGAATCTTCTTTGTTCAATGACATGGTTGGACAATCTTTCGAATCTGTTCATCTTTATCAATTCCTCACCTCTATTCACATCTTTCAGATCTCTAAAGATATCATTATTGGAAACACCACAGACAAATTCATTGATTTGGAAAATGGAGGGATTTGGGAATGTTTTAAAATTCTTTGGCAATTGTAACAATTTTCTCTCTAGGGAGTCTTGTGGATATGCAGCATGCTTAGAAACTGCATCTTTCAAAGATGGAATCAAGATGGCCTGTGTCATGGTGTTTAATTTCTTCAAGATTGGGGATATGATCAATTTGAAAACTTCGTTTAGTGTCTTTGGCTTTGGTGTGGTGTTTGGTAATGTATCTTCAATGTCACCTTTAGCGATCAATGGATGTGTGATGTCGATGAAAGGGCCAAAGAAGATCACCAATTGTGGTTGGATCTTTGTATTAATCTCCGTTATTAGATTCTCAAGTCTTTCAAAGCTCAAATCATTTTGTGTAGTGTAAGGACCGGAAATGATAACAACTTTGGCATCTTTTCCAGATTTATAAAAATCTTTTAATTCATTCTTTGTAGAAGCAGGAGATCCAAGACTTGGGATCTCTAAGATTTCATCAACTTTGAAATATTCACCACTAGCATTTTTACCTTTTAAGCAAACGATTTGACCAGGGAAGAATGAGAATTTGATCAAGTTTGACAAATCTAATGGGATTCTTTTTCCGATACCTAGCATTCTTGAAGTTTCCAAAGCCAAAGAGTTTGGATTCAAGATAGTGGAGTCGTTTAATGTTGGATTATCAGGGACTATTCTCCCAATGGTGATGATCTGTGATTGTTGGATCAGTGAAGGATTTGAGAAATCTGAAGGTGATAATTTGTAATGCTCCTGGATTATATTCTGGAATTGTTCAATTTGTGAATCAAGGACATCGGCTGTTTCCAATAGTTTAGTTCTCATTGTTCTGAAACTATATTTCTTCGCATCAAAGTTGGCAATCAATTTCAAAGGGTTTTCAATGTCAAAAGATTCATCAGAAGAAGCTTCCAGTTTGGTGATATGTGGGTTCAACGTCTCTATTACCTCGAATGATTGTGATTGTGATTGTGATTGTGATGATGATTGTGATGATGATGATTGTTTTAATGGAGTTGGAGTCTGGGTCTGACCGAGGTTGATATCAATGACTTTTGCTGGTGTTTCTGTAGTTGATGGTGATTGTAATAATGAAAATTTGCTGGCAGGAGAGACCAGTTTTCTAGATGGTGTGTCATTGTAAGATGTCTTGATTTGCTTTCTCTTCAGCATTGTTGGAGTGGAAGGAATGATATCAAATGGAGAAACACCACCCATGTTGATGATTTTTTTGTTATTCTTGATGGTACTTGGAGCACCTGGTTTTTTCTTCTCCAGTTTGTCCTGGATGTATTGTTGTAGCTTGTTGAAGTTCTCGGTGGTATATTCCAGCTTGATCCCATCGTATTTGGTCATTACGAAGGATTCCCAATTGATATATAGGTCTTCTACTGAGATTTGGAACACTTGTAGGACTTGTTTGATGGAGTTGATTAGTACATCTTTCTCAATGGACGGACCAAAGCGTTGGACCAAGTCCTTCACCAGCTCTGTGTCGGTGGTCATGTTTGTGTAATTGAAATCTTTGATGGTTGTTTAATGGTCTTTAATTCATTTAATTGACGCGTTTGTTCATTTTTTACGCGTCTTTGAACCAATCAGGAAATATTCGCGATATACTGCCCGAACCGAGATTACGTGAGCTTTTAGTCAGAAATTGAAAGGAGAAAAAGTGGAGAAGTTAAATTAACTACTACTACTAACAATACTAACAATACTAACTAATAACTAATTAAAAAGAAGGAAAGATCAAAACAAAGATAATGGTGAGTGCTGTGGTTGTGTTTCTCAAATGAATTATACTAACTACAAACAGAGCGGTGGTCACTTTCCATATCCAAAAGTGAGTGGTTTTTTAAGGAAATGATCCCTGTTTAAATCAATGGAGAGTTACTAACAAAATGGATAGCACATCTGGACACCAACTGGTAAGCTTCTTTAAAAGTGACTCTAAGAGAACAGTTAACTAACTCCCCATAGGTGGCTGGTGGTTCACTCCACGTAATGCAAACTCGAATTTCCTTATTGTTGGTTCTGTGGCTTGGTTATTAGCGTTTGGTGTGTTCAAGTATGGTCAAAGTATTGAATATTCCGCTGCTGATGAATACGATTCCGATACCATCAACAAATGGGAGGCTGCTGCTAAGAACAAACTAGCCAGGGAATAATTTAGTCATTGCCCTTGGGGTCGTATTTATTGATTGCTTAAGATCCACCTTATTTATTGTTATTTATTGTTATTTATTCATGATACAGAAGAAAGAGAGAAAGAAAGAAAGAAGGAGTTACCCAAGAGAAAGCGTAGATACTAGCAAGTTTCCATTTCTCAAAAAATAAATATGAATTAATCCACTATTTACCCTTGAAATGTGTGTTTCATAAAGCATTTTAAAACAATGGAAGAATGAATATAATGTGACATGTGGACATAAGAAACTGTAGGGCAGAAAAGGCACTTAGAAGGCACCGGATCTCTTCAATTGGACGTAGACGGCGACGAATGGAATGGCAAAGGCTAGACCGAAGTAGGAGAAGTGTAAAACAGCGAATGGGATCTTTCTGTTGTGGACTCTAAATGGGATGTTTTCATATGGACCTTCTTTGAAATGGACGGCTCTTTTTGAGGAAGAGGAGAAGGCTCTTTTAGAAAGAGTTTGCTTAACAGCGGATTGTCTGGCAGTTTGTCTTAAAATGGAGAACATTGTGTGATTTCTATTGACTCTTTAGTGACTCTTTTATTGACTTTTTAGTGGCTTTTCTATCAACTTTTACCATTTTCTATCATTTTTTCTTTATTAAAATTATAGAAAAACTCTTTCGATTTAACCCAAAAGGGAAATATTCGCGGAAAACACACCGAAAAGTTTATTAGCGTCTTTTCATTGGCCAAAAGTCACGTGATCTTGATTTTTTTTTGTTTTCTTAGTGGAAAATCAAAAAAAAAGTCGAAAGATTAAAAGAAGAAGAAGAAGAAGAGAAACTCATCTATTAACCTATAACTCTCATCTATAAACTCATCTTTAACCATCCATAAACTCACAGAAATGGCCATCGCTCCTATCACCGGCTCCTTAAAGAAGAAAATTGCTGTCGATGTCTCCATCGGCTTCTCCATTGGCCTAGTTGCTGCCTCTTATTGGTGGTGGGGATTCCACAAACCTCAAGTCCAAAAGAGAGAGGACTATTACGCTAAATTGGCTGCCCAAAAAGCAGATGAGGAATAGATTTGATAACCCCCACACACATACACACACAGTCTAGTTTTTTCCACATTCAGCATATTTTTTGCTTTACTCTCTCCCTCTATTACAACAACAACGACTTGAAGGCTTTTATATCAATTCAATAGAAAATATCTTGAATAAAACTAAAGACACACTTTGGTCTTTTATATTTATATTTTAATATACTACAACGTTAATGGAATGCCCCTTTTAAGTTATTTCACAGTTGTACTGGAGGGTGATTGGTGATATATTGAGATGAACTCATTCCACAATTGACCCATTCTTAAGTTTTGGAAAACTCTCTCTCCACAACTCTCTTTTTCGTTCTTGAATCTGTAACACCTCCTTGCAAAGACAAACCTCTGTAAACTCCCCAATTGTGCTAATCTCGAGTGTCGTTATTATCGTCTTTAGCCATTATAGACTTTCATGAAAAAAACACCACCAAATCAACTTCAACCTCAAAACACACACACACACACAAATCTCTACCAAGAATGTCGCTGGAAACACTCATCGATCGCCTCCAGGCCCACCAAAAGGTGCTCATCATCGACAAATCTCTTTCATCCTCCATCAATTCCCTGATCCCCTTCTCTCAATTGAAATCAACATGTAATATCACTCAGGTCTATTGGTTTGACAATGTTTTGAACACAATCCCACAAACAAACAACGTCACGTTCTTGATAAGATCCGATTTGGCCAACTTGGATATCTTGAAACAACGTGTTGATGAATTGAGTCCATATGGTGTCAAGATTGACTTGATTATCACAAATGACTATTCACAAAGTTTTAAGCATGAACTTTCAAATAAAGGTCTTTTAGGAGATCTTAACTCTGTTCAATCATGGAGATTGTTTTTATATTCCCAAAATGACAATTTATTGACTTTAAACTTACAAAATGAGTTTGATTCATTATATTTGTTTAAAACTACAAACATCCCATTTAAATTGGCCTCTTTATTAAATGAACATTTAAGAGAGAATGGTACACAAATCACACATATCTTGGGTAAAGGTCTAAATTCATCCAAATTCATCAACATATTCAAGAACTTACAAACTGAGGATGTTTATAATTTATCAACTTTGGATAAGAAGAAAGAATTAAAGATCCATGATGGATTATATGGTAAGAATTCAAATAATAGTGGTAAACAATGTGATTTGATGGTTTTGGAAAGAAATTTGGATTTCTTAAGTGTTTTACTTTCTCAATTGACATTTTCTGGTCTTGTTGATGAGGTTTATGACATTGATATCAATTCAATTAAACTATCAGAAACAGATACAGTGTTCTTAAACTCAAAAGAAGATTCATTATATAACTTGATTAAAGGTTTGAATTTCGGTATTGCATGTGATTATTTAAACTTAAAGGCAAAAGAATTACAAAAACAATATGATTCTTTCCAACATAACTCCAATGATTTGAATAAAGTGAAAGATTTCGTTGATGAATTAGGAACTTTGGAAGATTTGAAAAAACAAGTTTCTGACTTGACAAGAGTCAGTGAAGACATTCTTGTCAAGATTGGTGCGGAGAACAATGATGATAATGATTCCAAGTTTAATAAGTTGTTGGAATTCCAACAAGATATCTTGCTTCAAAATCTAAGTTATTCCAATATCATTAGTAAATTGACAAGCATCATTTATTCACAAGATTTCACCACCACTGACATTTTAAGACTGATTTCAATCACCAGCATAGTATTCAATGGGCTGAAAGAGAAGGATTACAACTTACTACAGACTGAAATCGTTGAGTTTTATGGGATTGAATACTTGCTATTATTGCAAAACTTGTTAAAGATTGGAATAATTTCCATTCGTGGTGATTTATCAATCATTAAGAACTTCTCACATTTGAACTCCAAATTCCAATTAGTACCCAACGAAGAAGACGAAGAAGAACAAGAACAAGTTTTACAAAATGATCCATTAGAACAAAAGAACCCAAAGTTTGCCTACAGAGGCTATGTACCCCTGGTTACCAGAATCTTAGAACAAACCTACTTAAACCATGAACCAGGATCCAAAAGATCATCATGGAAGGAATTGGAACTAAACTCATTCATCTTGGGCAAGACCATCGATGAGGAACTATCACAGACAACCTCGCTAAGCAACAATGGACTTGGTGGTGCATTGCAAAAGGATGGGACCACTTTCATAGTGATGATTGGTGGATTGACCTATTCTGAACTGGCCACCATTAAATACATCGAGAAACAGTACAAGAAGAGATTTGGCATCAACAAGAAATTCGTGGTGGTGACCGACTCCTTCATTAATGCCGGTGATCTGTTGCAATCGTCTTTATGAAATGTTTACGCCCCTTTTACTTCCTTTTTAATTTAATAATTCTAACAATTCTAATTCTTCCTTATTATGGTGTGTCCCTAACCAAGCGATGACTTCAGGGTAACACATACCCGATTAGGCAAATTTCGCGGAAATACATTTATTAAAAAAAATTCTAATAATGAATTTCACTTTTGGCACAAAATTAATGGTTTAAAGCCATTTAAATCATTGCACAAACCCGTCATGCGTAACCTGGTGTGCCTGAACCGAGGGCGTATTGCTCTGTCATCGTCCACTGCGCCGGATCTTCCTGTTGTCGACACCGTTTTCGACCCGGTCAACGATTCAATCACCGTTGTGCTGGGGCCTGGTGAGTTCAACATTTATGAAGTGCAACAGTTTCAAAGAAACGGCTCTATCAAGATCCTGGCATCGTTCCCAAATGTCAGCGAGAGTGGTGGGAAGTTGATCTCCTTTGCTCATTTTGCTGACTCTGCCCAATTGGTGTTTGTGTTTGAAAGTGGTGAATTGGTGCTTGCTACTTATAACTTTGACACCGATAACGATGTTAATCCAGATGATACTCTGGTGGAGATTGTCGGCACCATTGAGGGAGGACTGAAGGCTGCCCAGTGGTCCACTGATGAAGAGACTTTGGTCCTGGTCACCAACGAGTCCTCCATCACTTTGCTCAGCAGACAGTTTGAGTCTGTTGCGGAGATCAAACTTCAAGAATCAGACGCTGAACTATCCAACCATGTTGATGTTGGTTGGGGTTCCAAGGAGACACAATTCAAAGGCAAAGGTGCCAAACAAGCCGAGAGAGAGCTGATAAAGAATCTTGATTTGGAAAGAGACGCTAATAAGAGAGATCCCACAATGCCGTTATATGTTGACAGTGGTGATCTGTCCAAATTGGATGAGGGTAAAGTTGAAGTCTCATGGAGATCCGACTGTGAATTCTTTGCTGTCAACTCAATTGACACCATCAACGATGTGCAGAGACGTATCATAAGAATTTACAACAGAGACGGTGTCTTGGACTCTGTTAGTGAGCCTGTTGATGGTTTAGAGAATCAATTAGCCTGGGGTAATTTAATTGCTTCTATCCAAAGAAAGAACTTTGGTAATGAGGAGACAGATGGTCTAGATTTGGTGTTTTTTGAAAGAAATGGTCTAAGACATGGTGAATTTGACATTAGATTACCACTCGACACCAAAGTTGACAAATTGATCTGGAATTCCACCAATGAAGTGCTAGCCATATTGGCTGATAACAAGATCCACATCTGGACCACTAAAAACTACCATTGGTACTTGAAACAAGAAATCACATCACACAACAGCATTGAATTCATCAAATGGCATCCAGAGAAGAGCTTGACTCTATTGATTGGTACTTCTGCTAATATTGAAGTTGTTGATTTTGCATACAAGGCCACGACTGGTCCAACGGTCACACCTTTGGATGTTGGCATGAACTTGGTCGTTGATGGTTGCACTGTCAATGTCACTCCTTTGTCCATCGCTAATGTCCCACCTCCAATTGGCTATAGAGAGATTAACGTTGAAGATGGTAATGTCTTGGATCTCGCCTCTTCAGCCTCCAATGAAAACTATGCCATCTTGACAAACTCAGCTGTGGTGTTTGCTTCGAGAGATTTGGAATCGTTGAAGAAAGGAAGACATCCTGAAATCGTTTCTAAACTCTCCAAAGAGGAGTTCTCCGTTGATGGTGAATTTCTAAGACAAATCGCCTATGCAAATATTGACCTTGTTGGAGTACTACTAGACAGTGAAGACTCAGTTTCAAGAATAATACTGTTCGACATATCGGACATTCGTGATCCTTATGTGGTTGGTTCTGTTGAGAGTTCGTTGAAGATTGTTCTGCTGAAGGCTCAAGCCAATTGGGAAAACATCACTTATCAAACCATTGATGGTTCCATTCATGTTATCAACAAGGTGTTCAACGATGAAATCCAAGATTTCGATTACTCCACTTCTCAAGTTGCCAAATTCCCACAACTAGCATGTGAT
The DNA here is from genome assembly GCA_003707945.3 of Taiozyma bovis. Classification (NCBI taxonomy): domain Eukaryota; kingdom Fungi; phylum Ascomycota; class Saccharomycetes; order Phaffomycetales; family Wickerhamomycetaceae; genus Taiozyma; species Taiozyma bovis. The sequence continues at coordinate 20,495 of PPMH03000037.1, read as the reverse complement.
TATGAATTAGCAAAGATCCACTCTGATAAAGAAGATGAGGAAGACTTTGGTGAGTATGAATATGAGAACACAGAATGGGAAGATTCAAACCCAGCCTCAAAGCCAAAAGTTCACAAGAATCTAGTTGCCTTTGGTATCACTTCCAATGGGAAACTGTTTGCCAATGAAGTTCAATTATCATCTGCTGTCACTTCAATGAAGATCACTGGCAGCCATCTATTGATCACCACAGCTCAACACGTCTTGAGATTTATCCATTTAAACACCACCGAATTCAAACCATTAGCTGAGTCCACTGACTCGATCAATGATGAAAGAATCCGTCAAATTGAGAGAGGCTCCCTATTAGTCAACACCATGCCATCTAAGGCTGCTGTGGTATTACAAGCACCAAGAGGTAATTTGGAGACCATCAACCCAAGAATCTTGGTTCTTGCTGGTGTTCGTCGTGATATCAAGGCGAAGAATTACAAAGATGCTTTTATCACTTGTCGTACACACAGAATCGATCTGGATATCCTGCATGATTATGACCCAGAGTTGTTCTTGAACAACATTGAACTGTTTGTGAACCAAATTGAAAAGATCAGTTATTTGGATCTATTTGTCTCTTGTCTGCATGAAGAAGATGTCACCAAGACCAAATACAGAGAGACCAACTCGGATGAAGAATTGGATGAGATTGTCAAAGAGAATCAACTTCAACAACAGCAACAAGAAGGTCAACAATATTATCAAAAGAAGACATGGGTTGATCCAAAGGATTCCAAGATCAACAAGATTTGTGAAGCAATCTTGAAAGTTCTACTCACTGAAAAGTACAAATCCAAATACCTACAAACCATCATTACTGCCTATGCTTGTGAGAAACCAGCTAATTTGGAAGATGCCTTGAATTTGATCACCAGCCATACAAATCAAGAAGAAGCTGAGAACGCAGTGATCCATTTGTGTTTCCTACAGGATGTCAACATGCTATACAACGTTGCCTTAGGTCTTTATGACATCAAACTGACCTTGAAGATTGCCCAACAATCACAAAAGGATCCGAAAGAATATCTGCCATTTTTACAAAACTTACATGAACAGACAGAACTACGTCGTAAGTTCCTTGTTGATACCCATTTGAAGAAACATGAAAAGGCTTTGAGATCGTTAGCTGATATCATTAAGGATGAAGACGTGTCTGAAGAGTTCCAGAACTATGTTGTTGAACACGACTTGTATAAAGTTGCCCTAGACATTTACAAGTATGATGCTCCAAAGCAAGATGTTATCTTGGGACTGTATGCCAACAACTTGTATTCTAAACAAGAATACGCTGAAGCCGGGTTGACATTTGAACTATTACACAACTTTGAAGACGCTCTGGAAGCTTACATCTTGGGTCAGAAATGGAGGGAAGCCTTAACCATCACTGAAAAGCCAGAACTCCAAGATCAATTACAAGATACCGCTGAAAGGTTGATCACTAGTTTGACAGAGGCTCACAAGTACTCGGATGCTGCAATTATTCAATTCAAATTCTTAAATAACATTGAAGAAGCTATAAACTTGTATTGTAAGGAATACTTTTATGAAGAAGCCATTTTGTTCGCTCACAAGGAAAAGAGACCTAATCTAGTTGAAGAATTGATCGATGCTGCTCTTGGTGATGGGTTTGGTACCATTGCAGAATTGATTGCTGATTGTAAAGGTCAATTACAATCCCAATTGAAACGTTTAAGAGAATTGAGAGCCAAGAAAGCCGAGGATCCATATGCATTCTTTGGTCAAATCGAAGACACAAATGCAGCTGATGATGTATCGATTGCCCCATCTGAAACTTCTACAAAGGAATCTTTCTTCACTAGATACACTGGTAAGACCTCAGGTACAGCCAAGACCGGTGCTTCAAGAAGAACAGCTAAAAACAAGAGAAGAGAAGAAAGAAAGAGAGCCAGAGGTAAGAAAAACACCATCTATGAAGAAGAATACTTGGTCAAGTCTGTTGGTAGATTGATTGAAAGATTGGAAAATACCAAGCCTGAAGCTGTCAGATTGATTGAAGGTTTGATTAGAAGAGGTAAAAGAGAACAAGCATTCCAAATCCAAAAGAACTTTGTCCAATTACTGGATGATTTGAAAGAATACGTTACTGAAATTTACAACATCAGTGAGAAAGATAGGGAGAGAATCGATGAGAATGGAGAAGTTTACTATATACCAGAAATCCCTGTCCCAACAATTCCAGAGTTCCCAAAGAAGAACACTTTAGACTACTAGGTGGGAATTACAACATTAAAAAAAAGGGGTACAAAAGTAGTGTTACATTTTCGTGATCTATAGAATGTACACTTGGTTTAGGTTATAAGTGATTTATTTTTTTGTAACTTGATATTCTTCAAGTTCTCTCCAGCGAGATGAGGGAACTCTTTAGCAAATGCCTTGTTCTTCTTAGCATTCCATTCTAAACTTTCCTTTGCAAACTTTTTCTTGGTGCTATCACTTGTGTTTAAACCACCAAGAGTGACCTCATTATCATTCATGAAGCTCAACAAACCAGTCAAGATACTGGCCACACTCCAAGCTGGGTTCCAAGTCTCTGGGTGGTAGTCACTCATCGAAAGGCAAAGCCTAGTCTTTGTCTGGAATCTACCATTCGGAGTGATCATGATGATTCTTGGTGGTGCAAAGGGATACTCTTTAGTGAATGTTAGAGTCCCATGGTACTGGCCACCTTCGAAAGGTGTCCCTCTTGGACCTTCTATCAAGTAGTGCCAACACAGAAGATCCTTTTCTGAAGGCTTGGCTGTGATACAAGGAGGACAGTCCTCCGTGATGGCCTTGTACTCTCTTGCCAATCTGATATGTGCGCCTGTGGTAGCCATAATGAGTGTACTGAGTGTTTTAGACTTTACTTTTTCAATGAGACAAGGCAAGTGGGAAGAGAGCTGTGTATAAATGCATAAATATCTTGAACAAATGAGAACGAGAGATATAAAGGAGGTGAGAGAGAGAAGCGATGATTGAATGAGATAATTTCTATCAAAGAGGTTTTTCTGTCTGATAACAAATAAAATCATCTTTATGAGTCGAGTGGCCGTACCATGATTTGTCAGCATTAGCTTGCCCGGTTGGATTTGGCAGACATAATAGACTATTCGCATTCATTGATTGCTTTAAATTCATCTTTAAAAGACAATATCACGACTTAAAACTCCCTTACCACTTCCCACCTCATACAATAAATGTGTGGAGAATATAAGAAGAGCTGAAGTTCAGTGATCAACTACGTCAAAATGAAGGAGCCTCAAGATCGTGCTATTTATTCTTTCTATATTAAATAAGCAAATCACGCATCCATATCGGTATCATCTTCGTCTTCATCTTCATCGTCTCTTCTCTCACCAAGACTATTCATCCCCGATTGTGGATTGCCCAAGAAGATGGATGCCTGAGGTGTGGCGAGTCTTGATCTATAAGAGCCTGGCGTGGTCTGGTAATCTTGATCAGTGTCTTGTTCCTCGTCATCATTCTCATCATTGAATTTATCTTCAGGGATTAATGATTGGTCTGAAGGCAGGCCAAACACGGGATATCCTGAGCTCTGATTAAAACCTGAATTGCCACCAATAGTACCGAAACGATTCAGGATAAATTTGTTATTACTATCCATTTCACAAACGTATTTCGCCTGTTCAGCATCATCTTGTATAGAGGAGTTGATAATGACACTATCCTGCTCCACCTCTTGACAGAGTGTGATCAGCTCTTCTTTGGACAAGTCTCTAAATTGTTTCGTCTTCACAATACGCCCCCAGTTGTAGAAGCAGAAGGTTGAGGCATTATGAGCCAACACTTGTTCATTCATCAGCTTGGCCCTTGTCCATATCTTCAACACTGTGGTGATCTTGAAACCCTGGCAATAAATAGACTCCATGCATAATTGTCTCAATTTTGGCAATTCATAAAGGTTGGAGAGAATCAACAATCCTGTAAGGATCTCAATGTCTTTGGTATTTATAATGTCTGTGTAAATGAACTCTATCAGGTGTTTCAACCAGTCCACTGGTTCTGACATGAATAACTCATTAGTCTGAGACTCAACCATCCCACTCTCTATGATCCTAGCGAAATGCGGCCATCTTGCCAAAAGGATGATCTTGTGCACTTGCAAAGGCGACGACTTGAAGAAAGTGTCAACTTGTTCATGCTCAAACGGTGCTTCCAATTGTGTGTGTTCTAAGAAACGGGCATTCATTCCGGGTCTTTCATTGCTCTCAACACCAATGATCTTAAAATCTGTGAATTTGGAGTCCTTCAGTAAGTTGTAGAAATCAACACATAACGAATTCTCCCTTTTTGTTGTGGAGATATCAATGTCGGGTATTCCCAAATCAGAGAGTTCCAAATTGATAATACTTGATAAATTGTAATCAAATGAAGAATCATTCGTCTCAGGTGTGATTGGATAACCCAATAGGTACAACTTATTATCATGGATGAACGTATGTCTCCAACGATACCCCAACAGCGGTTTAAATGCACCGGTAAGCACTGCCTGCCATCTTAGCGAGTTGATATCATACAAGCCGATACAAGGCTCGATTCTATGATCATAGGTCCAAAGCGGCACAGTAACATCCAGTAACAAGTTGTGATGGTTCAACTTTAAATAAATATGATCCCCTTCCAATTTTGGCAGATCGTTGATCTTGATGTATCCAATAGTATTAGTCTTCAGGTCAAACCAGGCAATATCTGTAACATGGGCCATATCATTAGTCAATCCTCCAAAGGCCCAAATCTTGTCATCATAATGGGTGATGAAATGATCAAACCGACAAATGAAATTCCTTGGCCCGTCCCAAGTGCCAGTGCGGATATCATAGCAGTATAAGTCATCATATGGGGCACTCAAGTGGTCTTTATACAACCCACCGGAGATGAACATCTTTGTCCCATCTTGTGATAAGCAGGCTGCGTGTCTTGATCTGGCCTTCGGTATGTGGACTCCCTGGCTCTCAGCAGCAGTCCATTGATGCTGCTCGACATTATACACGAGCATTTCGCAGTGTGACAGCTGGTTTGGAGAGTCTTCTTCTGGGACACCTCCATAGACTAAGATCTTGTCATCATTTATGGATAGAACAGAATGGCCCTCTCTGTAGATGTTTTGTGGATGTGTGGACCACTGGGACTTGGAGATATCCAAGATGTATACCTTCGGGTCAACTGTTTTCCACGGTTGTTAGTTATTTGTGGCAAAAAAAAACACTTTCCACTTGACACATACGGTTATCATCTTCATCAAAGCCCCCAAAAAGAAACAGTTTCCCATCGCTGGTCACTGTGGAGGCGGATTTCACCCGTGAAAGAGGCTGATCACCAGAAATTACGGTGGCTTTTGCCTCTTTGAGTCTTTTCTGCGGTGTTTCCATGTTCATTTTGGTGTATTTGGACGGTTTCAAGATCTTTTTTACTTGTTTCTTTGGGCTTTTAACTCCACATAAGATGAAACATTTTTGGTTAAGTAGAATTATTATTTCTGCCATATGGTTTACGGGTCAATAAGGAGGAAAAAAGAAATTCACAATTGGTAGGAGCACATAACGGTCGGATCTCTTGTTTCAGTCACGTGAGCCGGAAATTTCTGCCCCGGTTTTGTTTTCCTTTTTTGTCTGGTAGGCGCCACACAGAAACTTTTTTTTTTTCCCATTGAAAGAAAAAAAAAATTAACCAAAAAAAGCTTCAATTTTACCACTAAAACAGCCTCAACCACTTTTGTTTTTACAACTCTTAATTTCTTTGTTTCCTTTCATTTCTTAACCAGAAAGAGGTTCTTGTCTTTATTGCATCACCTCAGGAAACTAGATTTTAAAATCCCCACCCTCACTTCTGCTCTTTTTGTTCAAGGATCCAGACCAACCACCAAAAGTTGCGCTCTTTTGCTTGCCACAAGCCAAACCAGTGCTCCTCGTTGCCAGAATCAGCCTTCTCCAGCATCTCACACGTCCCAATACACAGGCCCACTCAACTTTGCTGCTTCATTGCCGGTTTTGTGCCTTTTGTGCCTTTTTGTTCCTCACCTGTTAATAAGCAAATTCAATTTGCCTATATTTTGACTCACTGAGAACATTATTTAACATTCGTGTGTTTTACTGCAACTGAATCTTCTGTCCAAATCCAAGATATAAGAGACTCAAATACAAACAAGAATTTACAATTTCATATTGGACCAACAGAAAAATATATATTGTTAAAACAACAAGAACGAGCTTTTGATTAAGTTATCGTTCAACTCATATAACACAAACACAAACAAAAACAAAAAAACTACATCAAAAAGGTCTGTTGGACGCTCATCTGTTCCATCTCATTCCTTTCCCATATAAGAACGTTTTGTGATATTAAGTTATCAAACAACAATCTTTGCTTCTTTTTTTGCCTAACCTTTCAAGATGACTTCCATTTATGGTTATCAACCAACTGATGGTTACCATCAAAACAACTACGGTGCTCAAATAGATTATTACCAATCTGGTTTCAATCAATATAACGCTCCCCAACAATCTTACCAACCAGTTTATGCTCCTGCTCCTCAACAGTTTCCTGTTCCTAGTGCTCCAGCTTATAATTCTGGTTACAATACTGGTGCTTACTATACTCAACCATCACAAACTTATCAACAAGCTCTGCCTATTCAAGAGCAACCTCAACAAGTTGAAGAGCAACCTGTCACTGGTGGTGTTTCATCTGTTTTGGATTATGATTTGAAAATTATGAGTAAATTCACCACTTATCTGGCTTTCAGATTATTTGGTAGAAATGACACTGATAATGCTACTTTCATTTCAAATTTGAACCAAATCCTAAGTTCTGTTAGATTACCAATGTCTTCATTGATCCTTGCCAACTATTTCTTATTGTCCAGATATCAAAAGAATACTGAAACTTTTCTGAACAATACTGATGAAAACATTCGTGTGAATTTGATCTTGGCTTTGGTTTTAGCTAACAAGGCTAACGATGACAACACTTTCATCAACAAATCATGGTCCGTGGCTACTGGTTTGAATGTTAAATTGATCAACAGATTAGAAGCTCAATGGTTATCACTATTTGAATGGAGATTACATGATATGGATATGCAAAGATACAATGAATTACAATTACAATTCAACAAATACACTGACAATGTCAAATTGCAAGAGCAACAACAAAAGCAAGAACATCACCGTCAATCTTCATATCATTACCATCAACATCAACATCGTGAACCAGTTTCTCCAATCTTATCTGATCAATCTGACTTTTCCCCATCCGATCATTCAGTTTCAAGATTCAACCAATATCAAAACAATTGGTATAGACAAAACTCATACAACTATCAATCTGCTGGCTTTGAACATCCTTACAAGACTCATCGCAAAAACTATTCATTGCAACAAGTTGAAGCAGACTATTGCTCCAGAACCGGTTCTTACTACAAGACAATGTTCTGTTCATGCCACTATTGTGCTGCTCCTTCAAGACCAGTCGATTGGTCTTACAACATGGCTACTGCTGCTTGTTGATTCCCACCACACTCCACACACTGTTTTTTTTTAAGAATCAATTAAACCCACTTGGATTCTCTGAGCCCCCCTCCACCTTTTAGAGAAGATAATAGGGAAAAAAAGCCAAAAAAATTCATTTTATTCGTTTCATATCTGGAATCCATTTGATTATCTTACACTTACACTTATTTTACACATTTTTAACACTTTATTATATTTACACTAAGAAAAAAACCCCAAAAAAAGCCATTTTATTATTAATTTAATCTAATCTGTTGGATGTCGTTGCAATTTGCAAAATTGCCACTTTATTCATTCACAACTAAAAGTCTTTGCTGTTTTTTTACAATCTTTTAACAAGTTTGCCAACGTTTTTATCTAATACTTTTTTTTTTAACTTTTTTTTTTTGAAAGTATATGATCTGATCTACTTATCCTTTGAGATTACTATCTTTTTTTTTAGATCATTGTTTAACAATTGAGGATATGGTTTTATATTATATAGTTATAAGCTTTTATTCAATACAAACTATCAACAGTTGTTGTGTTTAACTCATGTTGTAGTACTGATTCTCAAACCCAGCCTACAACTCATTGAAGAACAGGTATGATGCAATATTATAATTTTTAATGCTCTTTCATTCATTCATTTCAATGTCTTCAGCTAATCTGATAGGAGCACCTAGTCCTCCAAATGTATTTATAGCAGGTGCCTGAACAATGTTTTCATGGATCCTTTGGTCTGAAGGATTAGATGCTCGTCTAGCTAATGGTTTCAATTGTAGTGATGTCAATGATTTCCTCTTTTTTGGTGCAGAAAATGAAGCCTCAGTTTCTGATATGCTTTGATCTATGATTGAAATGTCTTCTTTGTTCCTCATTTCTATCGAATCTGTCACTTTAGAAATCTCTTCCATACTGATATCAGAATCAGAATCTGGCTCATCTTCGTGGCCTGGGACACTCCAACGAACTTTTTTGATTTGTTTCTTTGACTGTGAAGTTGTTAAGGGCGTCTTCGTAACTTTTGAAATGTTCTTGGACAGACTTCTTGGTGATGACGAAGTTTTCAATGGTGATATTCTTGCTTTAGCTAACTTTCTGATTGGAGATGTGGGTATTTGGATGTCTGAGTTGATGCCGAATTGGAATTGGGAAGAAAATTTCTCAAACTTCTGATCAATCTTGGTAATATCATTAATGGAGTACTCTAAGTCATGGTAAAACTCTTGTAATATCAATTGGAATTCACCTCTCAACGTACCAGCCTCTGCTGATGTCTCTTTAAGGTATGACAATTGGGAAACAATTTTGAATAAGTTGGATGATGCGAATTTGAAATTGCTGTTAAATGTTTCTGAGTTTAGCACTTGATCAAAAGCCAAAATAGAGTTATGGAGGATTGTCTTCTCAATAGAGTCTTTGATCAAACTCAAAGAAGCATCCAGGATCAACTTATCGTAGGTATCCCAACTTTCCAGTTCACTCAACTTCTTGATACCACCTTCAGCAGAGTTGGCAAGAATGTGATCCAGCTCTGTCTCTTGATTATACAGTCCTTCCAGTTCTTCAATCTTGATTTGAATCTTTTCACTCAGATCTGCCAGCACTGAAGCTACTTGTTCCAGCTCCTCTGGTTTATGTTCAAGCTCTTGAAATAGTCTTGTGAATATCTTGAGTTCATTGTGGTAGTGCACTAGGATTCTTCTTTTAGATAATATCAATGACTTCCTCAACTTCAGTTGCTCAAACTTCTTAGTGTTCAGACTTAGTTTTAAGTTGTCAATAAACTCAAGAACACCGATTGACACTCTTTCTTTCTTCATTCTGTAATTGTCAACAGCCTCTTGAGCTCTTTTACCTTCCCTAGATCGAAGTTCCTCAATTTCTTGTTTCTGTTCTGTAATCATTTTCAAATAGGACCCAACATGTCTATTCAAACTCTGCTGGTTTCTCATAACTGTGGTCTTGATCTGTTTAGCCCTATCAGCATACTTCAAAGTATTCAAGGTTTCATCATAATGGTGAGAAGACGGACTGATACAAACTATCATCATGGTTTTGCAGTTACCACCTAGGGAGAATTTTAATAATCTTGTTAACTTGGAGTCCCTGTATGGAACATGGTGTTTTCTTCTGACATCACATAGAGCGTTGATACAGTTCCCCAAGGCTAATAACGACTTGTTGATGTTGGCACCTTCATGAAGTCTGGCGCCTCTGTTCTTTGTAGCAGCAGCTCTTTCACTACCGGCTAAATCAATGATAGATAATGTGGCAAATATGTGGTCTTCTCTGATATCAGCAGTTCTATTCTTCTGGGTAACGTTAATTTGTAAAACAGCATGTGATCTTGACGATGTAGCATTTGCTTCTGTTGGAGAGCTGGTTCGGTTTCTATTACCAATAATGATCATGTCCATTACGTCTTCAACTGATGTTGGTTTATGAGATGATAAATTGGACACAGTGATCCTCTTGTTGGCATCTTCTCTCAAACTTAACAGTTTCCCACCATTATCAGGAGTCATTAGATCTCTGATTGTTTCATTGTAGATCTCAAGGTAGGAAAGCGAAACATCTATATGCTTTGTGTCTTTCAATTTTTCAATTCTTTCAAATAACTCCTTCATTGTAAGGAATATGATCCCCGGTTGATTCAAAGTACCACTGATAGTATGAGTCTTACCACAACCTGTGGCACCATAAGCAAACACTGTGGCATTGAATCCATCCAGGACACTATCGAGCAATGGTCTCGTGGTGTTGTTGTAAACATCTTCCTGTGAGGCGTCTTCATCAAACAACTTATCAAAGACAAACCTGTGTTCTCTGAATCTTGATGTTCTCTTGCCAGCAATGACATTCTTTGACAGGTTGGCCAGTGGGTTATTTTCTGGTGGATCAAAGATCAACATTCTGTCATCAACAACATCGACAATCTTTCTGAGCCCCTTAGGAGCGAATCTTTTGGATGGATATTGATTTTCTTTATTCTCGTTGTTGAAACTTAGCGAACCATCACCCAGAAAGATGCCATCTTCTTTTTCCTTTACCAGATGGGAGGACTCGTTCTGCGTGAAGGGCCTCACACGCACAGCAACCGTGACGGAAGACTCTCTGGCAGCCATGTGGTCTTTATAGCAGCTTTTCTTGTAGTTCTGTGATTTTTAACCGACAAAGATGAGTTTGTGTTTTAGCTAACAATGTGGAATGGCACAAAAGCCTTTGAATTTGATAGTTTTTGGGCAATGTTTTGGAAGATGGATATGTGTGGACTTAGAAAGGATCTGTCTCTGTGGTGCCTGTTACTTGTGATGCCTTTTTTGCCTCTGCTTTTATACCGAATTCCAACACTCATCGCCTTCTTCTGGGGCCCTGTTTACAACTTTTTTTGTTTGTTTTTGTTTTTATTTTGGATGTTGCGCAAACCGGAATTTGGCTGTCTGTTGCCCTGGTAACTAATTGGTAATACAAAATGGCCAAAACGTACTTTTATTTACTTTATGAATTATATAACTATAAAGGCTTTGATTAGATTATTCCGGAGATTAAGTATGTCATCACCACGAGTAAAAGAAAACAGATAAACTGATTTCTAGTTATGATGATACTATCAGCCTTACTATCATAAGTGTAGAATCCATTGTCCCTGGTGTTCATCAAGAAGCCCACCTTTGGGTCCACAGTAGGCTGTTTCAAATCATCGTCAATTAAACCATCGGGAACCCCTCTGACACCCTCTTCAAAAGTGATCTTTCTCACGGATCTCTTCTCTGTGAATTTAGCAGGGGCCACGGACACTTCCATTGCATCCAAGTCAAACACAGTGTACATAGATCTAAAGAAAGCCTGGCCCAGGATTGAGACATTGTTAGCTTGTGGAATGATCCCAAGAGTGCATAACTCTTTGCCATGTTCAGTATTCTTCAATAATTCCGTGCTGTTGGATTGAGTGCGTTCTAGGAATGCATGTAATGGGATACTGAAAACATGTGAGTTGAATTGGAACCCCAAGCTGACATTGTTATCACCCGAATGCATACAATTCACTAATAAATGGCCATCTGATTCAACTTTGATATCGAAATGTTGTATCAATTCATTGGCAATGACATCATAGATAGGTTTTGGTAAATAAGAAAACATGGCACCAGTGTCTAATAACACAGAAGAGTAACTTTCAGAATATTCACCACTTTCTTCAAAGACATCCACGGTTTTGGTGTTGTTCCCATCTGGCATGTTTAGTTTAATATCAGATAGCACCACTGAATAGCGTTCCACTGGGTGGCCTTCATGTTCCATATTAACTAGCTTAATAGTGTACAATGGACCATGAAACTTGGCCTCATCAATAGAGCCAATCAATAACTCCCCATTGTTGGAGTTGTCATTCAACCAAATACTGAATACACTTCTTTCAATGATCCTATTCTTTTTAGCCTCCATGACCAAGTTTTGTCTGAGATACTTCAAAGTCTTTTTATCCTTGTCGAACTTGAAATCAGGGATACCCAAAGCTAAGGTCCCCAGAGATGAGTTGGTCTTTTTACCAACACCAAATTCAAATTTGTCCAAGTTCAAGTTGAACTCATCTGAGTTTGTCAACGTTGGAACCTTGAAATGATCATAACCAATGACACCTTGAACTTTCGTTGTATCATAGTAATCAATTTCGAACTTATTGGTCTTACTATTTGTATCGCTACCATTCCAGGTACTCGAGGCAGTTCTGTTATAACTCCCATAGATGCCACATTCGTTAATACGTGATCTAACATTGGAGTGGGAACCTTTCCTCTTATCAGAAAGACAATGAGGATTCTCAACGCCAACGACCCAGGACATCGAGGACCCAGTATCCAATAGAAGTTCAACCTCCTGTGGAGGTGTTCCGATCTCAACGACACAGCCAATGAAGTTCACCCTGTTGTGTAACGGGATAACGAAGGCATCTGAATGTTTAGTGTTCAATGAGTGGACATAACAGCTCATGAAGAGTAACAATAAAATAGGCCACATGGTCAGGAGATTCTTTAAGTGCCACTTTTGAAAAGAATGAGAGTCATTACAGGATCAAGTGGCGTTTGGCTTCTTTTATTCCCATCAACTGCGCTTTTGAGCTGATTATGAGCTGAATAAAGGCTAGATTCTATTTCTGTTCATTATTGGTGGAACAAAGTGCCCAAGAGGAGCCGAAAAAAGAGTGTTAGATAAATTGTATAAACGTCTTCGAGTGACTATGAGCACCATTTATTCTGCTTTGTGTTCTTTGTCATTGTGAAGATGGCCAGGAAAGTGTGAATCCCCATAGTTAAAGAGAAATCTATAGTGTCCAAATTTTCGTTTTCGGGTTTGCGCCAATCCTCGCCACTTTCGCTATTTTATGGTTAGGCCAGGATAATTGCGTTCTCATTTCCCCAATTGGGAACAATTTCGCCAGTAAGCAAACAATGTTCCATAGTAATCTGTGAATTTATTCCCTTTTGCCATTGAAAGCGACATCAAGAAAGATCCAATTGAAGATAATGGCCCTATTTGGTAACAGTAACACCAGTGCCGCAGTTCCACAGACGAAGAACGAGTTTCTTTCGATCGTTGATGACTTTGTTAGCAAGGAACCCAATAGTTTGTACCTGATTGACTGGTGAGTTTCCTGCAATAAAACGTCCAGATCTGGGTATTAACATCATAAACAGGGAGAAGAATGCACAGAAGAGTGTTATTTGCAGACAAAACAGCAACGGTGGCCAAACGTGAGTGCTTCAACCATGCGGGTGTTAAAGCCTTTTGTACTTGACACTAACACATAGGATACAGATGTCTCAATGTCGATGCTGAGGGGATCACGCTGTTCAAGAAGATGCAGCAAATTGTGAGTATGATTTGGCTCGTACACTGTAAGCTCTACTAACATGTTACAACAGAACTACTTCTGCTCATTGCCTGCCAAAGTCGATGATACTCACTTTGAATGTCGTAAAATCCAATAGATTTAACGAATTGAAATGATGAAGGATTGTACAAATGCAAACCACTGTGGAGAAGCCCCTAAATTGGGCCATTTTTTTATAGCCCTATTGCCTTCAAAACTATACTAAATTACTTATTTATTACTTCCTTTTGATTAGTAGTCAATGTCTTTTGTTGATGTGTAGAAAAATCGAAAAATAATTGCTTTGAACTAAAACACCAAAAACCGACAAACAGTGAAACCTGCCACAAAATCCAACCATGGCTGACGAAGATGCCACTTTTGAAGAGTTCATCGTTGACCTTGTGGAGAAGACCACCGATTTTATCGAGGACTTCGTCTCAAATAAGCTGAAAGTGGATCCATTAACCAATCCACTCTTCGAATCTGAAGAGTTTGCCAAACTTGATTTCACACCGGAAGATGCACAATATGAGGACTCTATCCCGGGGATAAGTGATATAGTACTGACCAGGGTGCTTGCCGACTTCATAAACTTGCGCTCTGTGGACAACAACTACAACAAGTTCCAAATCGCTGTGCTGTTTGAACTATCATTCTATTTAAAATACCATGACTTGGCCCATTACGATTTCCCCCACAATTTGCTTGTTGCCTTGATCAAAGACACACCCGGTGATTGGCTGCTTGAATTCTGGCCGTACTTAGACACAAGAGTTGATATCTTCAAGAAGTTCAAGAATAATGGTGATGATAAAGACTTCATTTCTACAATTAGAGCTAGTGGTATTACATTGATGATTGCATTGAACACAAAACTTGACCATATGAAGTATAACATGGAACCACTGAGAGATATTTTGCGTGCAAAGATCTTGAAGTTTACAACTGATGTCTTCCCATTTCTTGATAGGCAATTGGTCAACAAGAGATTCGATGCAAATCATGAAAGGGATCAAGAAACAAGATTTGAAGCGAACTACCAAAAACTTGACAGAGCATACAATGCATTCTGGTATTTACAAAAGGCCCTCCAAGATCCGATGGAGTTTTTTGAAACTGCTTCTGTTGGGAAAAGAAGAAGTATGGAAGATGATTTTGTTCTTTTATTACAAGAGATCCGTCAAATTGAAGTATCATTAAAACCAGTCACCACAGGGGGCCGAAGCAATGTTGCACAGGACCCTGATGGTGATAACAGAGCTGAAACTTATTACATGACCAGCTTACCCGAATCCAAGAGAGAGGAGTTGCAAGAGCTTTATGATGAAAAGGAATTCAATCCAAGTTATCTTGTCAACAGGGAAAAATTTAGACTACAACTCAAGAATGATCCAGTCATGAGAAGAGCCATGCTTAATCAAATGTTGATCTTTTGTGGGTTTATCGATTCATTAAGCAGTGCCAATGCCCTTCGCCGTGACGATGGTGGTGGGAAAGGTCCAATCCAAGTATTGAAGGCTTTACTAAGAGGTATCCGGTCACCACAGTTCTTTATCCAAATGAAAAAAGAAATCCAAGACGTGTTGAAGATTATTGAAATGAGATACTTCTTTATCACATCTTCTTATAGGGAGTTTTCAGAGAATTATTTCTTGAATTCGAAAATTGAAGGTTTCAAGAATTTCAATAAGGAGTTTACACGATTTCAAATCAATGATGAATTCATTGCAAATTTACATGAGAGATCAAAATACAAGCCAAGATTCTGGGCTAAGTATGGTACTGCTCCTATCTCAAGGCATTGGAACATTGAGACTGGATTGGACAAATTGAAGAAGGAATCAAGTGAAGATGTCGATACGAAGCTGAACATATTGAGAGATGATATTAAGAATAGAATGGATGAGGACACCTCATCTGAGATTCAAGTGAAAGAACTATTGAATTGGAAGTCTCTGAGGTTGGCTAGAAAGAATAAATTGTTCAAGTTCAAACAAACGAATGAAGTTATCGGTCTAGAAGGTATTTATGATCCAACCATCAAGGACAAATTTGATGAGGCAAAAGCCCAAGAAGAAGAAGAAAGATTAGAAAAGGAAAAACTAGAGAGAGAAGCAAGAATTAAGGAAAGAGAGGAAAGAGAAGCTAAGGAGACTGAACTTCAGAAAGAACAAGTCGCTAAAAACAAGGTTGAAGCTGAAGAACAAGAAAAGAAGAGAAAGGCCAGTCAAGATCTGTTTGATGAAGAAAGTAAAAGAGCAAAGTTGGAATCTGCGGGTACAGCTACGGCTGATGAAGGTACTGATCTGGATTATTAGCTGTGCAGATATTACAATAAAAGATCTTTTTTTTCTTTTGATGATTCTATTTGGACATGTTCTTCTATCAAGTTGTTACACAAGGATCTAAACAGGTTGATATTCGGTAACTAAATACCACCAGCTTCTCTATACCATCTAATACCTCTATCCTTAGAGATTGCCACTAGACCATCGTTATTATCACCACCAGCACCGCCTCTAGTGCCCTTCTTTATAAACTTGACACCAAATGCAGAGCTGATACTGGATTCGTCGCCAGCTTCAGAGACGATATCGGCATCGGCAACATCTGTTCGACTCAGTGAAATAGTAGCTTCTCTGTCTCTGGTCTGGATGTCCCAGACACGTAGTCTCCCATCGTAACCGGCACTCACTAAGGATTCACCGCTCTCATTGAAGTCAATCTCAAACACCCAGCCATCATGTGCATAGGCACCAACGGAGGCATTGGAGGAATGGGTCCGAATGGTGAAACTCCCAATACTTTCACCATACACCGTGTCGTAGAGTGAGATGGTACCATATGATCCCGAGTCGCTAGCCACGGCAAGGATCTTACCTAAAGGTGAGAACCTGACCGATCTGACAGTGGAAGAGCTTTGCGAGGAGCTCTTCAGGCCAAAGCTGTGGAATGTGTACACCGGCTTGGAGTTGTCGATGCTCGTTAACACGACATCACCGTTCTGAAACCCTGTGGCTAAGAGGCCCTGAATGGAATTCATGTCCAGGGCGGTGGCGAAGGACTTGTTCAAGGTGTCAACAGTACCGTGGAGTTCAAACGTGGGGACACCGTTGCCATCCAAAGTGAAGTTCCAGATCTTGGTGAGGCCTGCTGGCGTCGTGGCGGCAAACCTATTGGGCTGGCCATTCTCGCCCTTCAGCCATCTGGCGGCCCAGTAGGCATCCCGCGAGTATGCCGCCGGGCCAGGAAGAAGTCTGTCCGCCAGCTTGGTGATCTTTCTCTCTTGGTCGACATGGACAAAATGCACAGAGCCCGTGAAGGAGACGGCGGCAACCAGGACATGTCTTTTCGAGTCAACGGTGTCCTCAAAGGCGTCAACATGGTGTAGACCAGACTCCTCCACGAACAGTGGCGTAACGTGGTCTTTGGCGTTGTCTGTCTCGGAGACGTGGTTGGACCAGAACTTGAGGTGGCCGTCACCTGATGCCGTGATGGTGAAGGGCTTCGAGACTGCCACTGCGAAGATGTCCGCGTCATGAGCAGAGCCAGCAGTGGCCGTGGAGATGAACTGTTTGGACATGTCTCAGAGAAAGGGTAGGAAAAAGGGCGGGAGAGAAAAAACACAGGAGTGTGAGGGGATGAGGGGGGGTGGAGAATCAAAAAGGGACTCAATTTTAGAGGAATTGCTGGTTCTTCAAGTTTTGAAACTTGGTTGATTTGCCTGAAATTGAACATTTATATTTATGAAATTTATGAATTTTACTGGTTATTCATGAAAAACCGGTAGGCGCACTCCATCAACATTTTTGCGGTTTTTACCTAAAAAAACTCCCAGAATTGACACAATTCTTACCAAAAACAGTGGCAAAATGTCCCTGAATGCCACAATTCCGCGTGTTTTCGACAGCGATGACGGTCAATACAGCGTGTACTCCGTGCTCGTGGCGATTGGTGGGAAGAAATTCCAGTTGGAGAAGCGGTATTCCGATTTTGCCAACCTGAAGTCTGAGATGGAGGCCTTCTATGGGGAGTCTCTTCCCTACACATTCCCCAAGAAACATCTGCTGAGGTCCACGGTGGGGAACCCTTCGCTGGCAGAGGACAGAAGATTGCAGCTTGAGAAGTTTTTGACTGGTGTCCTTGAAGATAATACACAAACCAAGTGGAAGAAGTCACTGCCCTTCAAGGAGTTCCTGAACCTGCCTCCGGGGATCTTTTCCACTGTGGACGACTCCACCAAGGAGAAGCTGAACTCCGCATGGGTACTATCGTCCAAGAATGACCAGCCAATCGAGGACCTGGTAACTTGGATCGAAACTGCAAGGCAGACCAAGGATACATTAAGAGATGCCAGATCTAAAGTGTACACTTCCCCATCGGAGACAAGAAAGCTGCTGATCTTTGGGAGAGCAAAGTTCGATGGTCTTACCTCTGGTTTGGAATCGGTGCTGAGTAAAAAGATCATTGGTGAAGGTGAAGCCCAAAGACGACGGGAACTATTGCATTCTTTAAAGAGAGAACATCAGGACATTGAAAACTTACTTTCCAACGTCTCCCAATTCCCAGAACAATCCCACTCATCCACTGGCAAACTCCCAATAAGTCAAGTCAAAAACCAACTCTTCAAAGGCCGTGTTATTGGTCAACCACAAGAAACAGAACGAACTAGAGGTTTAAATGACGCGCAATTGCTTCAATTGCAAAAGCAGGACTTTCAAGACCAAGATAAGGAACTGGGAAAACTGAGCAAAGTTATACAAAGACAGAAGGAATTAGGTATTGCCATCAATGAAGAATTGGCTCTCCAGAATGAACTGTTGGACGAACTGGACTCTGAAGTTGATCGAACTTTCGCAAAATTACATTATGCTAACAAAAGAGTCGGTAAGTTTACATGACTATTGAGGAAGAATGATGCTTGATGTATATTTCTAGTGTATATGTATATATATATACATACATAATGACTTCCCTCGAAGTCTTTGGCCCACAGTCTTTCAAACTCAGACCTGATGGATCAAAAGCCTAGATATACTTGCCCACAATCGACGGAGCAATCTAAGTCTGTTGAGCGTCGAGCGCAGCAGTCTTGACAAACATTTTGAAAAGGCAAATGCAAGTCACGTAGCTATTATCCCATCAAAGCACTTCTCTTTCGGTTAGAGAGTATTCAACAAACTCTTCCTCTTGATAATTTTTCTAGCCTACTTATTCATCACCAAACCAATACATAAAAAACCCTGTAAATGAATTTGGTGACGATGACTACGACAAAGGATATAACATAGAGTCTTTTCGTTCAGTTAATTCATAGAATCTTTGTTGAGTCATGGAAAGTATAGTAGTGATTTAATGTTGTGATATTACATAAGCAATATAAGTTTTCATGACAAGCCATGAAAAAGAAACAAAACTTGACCTTTTTTTCGATCTATCACTTGCAAAATAGCGTTGATTCAGATAGTATTAGCCCATAAATCAGCCTGTCAAGTCAATAATTCGCCTCCTTCTTATCCGATTGGCCCATATCAGCTCTCAAATAGAAGAAAACGGTATTTTCTAACAAGGGATTTTCCAAAATTTTAAGATCAACGTCGTCAATAGCTAAATCAAATGACTACGACTGAATACCCTCCAGGAAGGTTTGAGACCCTAACTGATGACCAAGAGTATAAATTAAAGGAAGTCTGGACCCATTTCTTACAATTCTGGGGTACACCTGTCGTTCTACCTCACAATCGATCTAGATCGAACACATTGTCCACCATAAATACCAGAACAAGCCATAAAGACCACAAGAGCAAGAAAGTCAAGCACAAACGTGGCCATAGGAAGCAAAACTCCGGCGGTTATGATTTGAAAACCACCAGAACTCGTGAATCCATCGAGAGTGAATATACCCATGAGTCAATCCATGAATCATTCAAGGACTTAAAACCTGAAAACATTTATCAGACTTTCTGGAACATGTTGAGAGTCGATACTCCAGATAACCTACTATTGAGATTCTTAAGAGCAAGAAAATGGGATAGCGACAAGTCTCTGGCTATGCTGGCTCACACGCTGCATTGGAGGTCCAAGGAGCGTGACTGTGATCAGTTGTTGTTAGATGGCGACAGAAAACCGTTTGAAGAGAATGATAAAGGGTACTTGAAACAATTAACCCTATGTAAAGCCTACTTTAAAGGGCATGACAACGAAGGAAGACCAATTGTGCATGTGAGACCAAGATTGCATCATTCATCAGATCAAACCATGGAAGATATTGAACATTATGTGTTGTTGATCATTGAGGAAGCTAGACTATTCCTAAGAGAACCTGTTGATTCAGCATCAATCTTATTTGACTTATCTGGGTTCACATTATCCAACATGGACTATGCTCCAGTGAAATTCATGATTGCCGTCTTCGAAGCACACTACCCAGAATCATTGGGTAAACTGTTCATCCATAAGGCACCATGGATCTTCCCACCTATTTGGAACATCGTCAAGAATTGGTTGGACCCCGTTGTTGCCAGTAAAATCACCTTCACTAAATCAGCAAAGGACTTGAAGAAGTATATTCCTGCTAAATACGTTCCGAAGTCCCTTGGTGGTGATGATGATTTCGAACCCAAATTTATTGATCCAAATCCTGAAGATGATGCTCTGTTAAGTGTTATAGAGACTAGAAATGCCATCAAGGCTGAACGTATTGACCTAATCACCAGATTCGTTGATGCTACTGTGAACTGGATCGAGTCTGTTACCCCAGCGGAGAATAAGAAATACAGAGAAGAGAAAAGAGTGTTGGGTAGACAATTGGCTGAGAACTACGCTAAATTGGATCCGTACATCAGATCAAGAAACAATTTTGATAGACTAGGGCTGTTGGAAGTTAAAGCCTGATAATAGACCATAAAAGCTGTTTAATTAGTAAGTGTATGTGTTATGATAAGGGTGATTTAAAGTCTCTGGATTGTAGATGGTGCTAAGATCTACTGTCAACCAAGGTCTTCAAGAACATCCAACCGTGCAACTTTAGACCACAAATGTCCTTGCTACAACTTCCAAATTGGCACGAGTGT